>PVIJ01003945.1:0-125890 GCA_004024925.1 Scalopus aquaticus | reverse complement strand
GGGAATGCTCCAAATGAAGGGGGAGGGGACGTGTATAGGAGAAAGTGGGGGTTTTAGGTGTCGGGAGCCAGCAGCCAGGTGGGCGGAGGGTATCGGCAGCTGGGCTGCGACCGCTAGGAAGGGTTCACGGTGTGCATGTATGAAAGGAGAAGGGGAGAGAGAAGGGTGCCTCAGAGGTGCTATTCTTTCAGCCTGTGAGCCTTCTTCCTGGGGAGACATAAGCGCCCCCAATTTCCCAGCTGCTAAAGGAAGAGGAGGAAGGTGGGTCTCGGTGGCGGTTTGGGGAGGGGCGGATTGGGTTCCCCGCGACCTCCTGGGCTAGTGTTTGTCTCTGCGGTGTATAGAGCCGATCTCCTGGACCCGCCGTGTGGCCCCGGAGGCCGAATTTGGGGTCGGGAAGAGCGCGGGGCCGGAGGACTAGAATGAGTGTGAGGGTCGGGCCCTCCCCAGCTCCTGTCCCTCGGACTCTGGTCATCCACGGCCCACCCCTGGAGGGTGGTTCCTTAGGGTCCGCTGCGGGGGAGGGGCGGTGTGGCCTTAGGCTCCTCTAGGGAAAGAGCCGCGGCCAGGTTTTGCCGCTCTCGGCCGGAAGGCCCCAGCCGGTCTGCGCACGAATTCTTAGCGCCTCCTAGTTCCAGGATATTTATGGGCTGGTAGAGTTGTATTGTCCTCCCCCCCTCCCCTTTGCGGGCCTCTCTCGCCTCCTCCTTCCCTATTTGGTTAGGGGCGGCTGTTGACCCAGGTTTCCCGGAGTACTGGCCCGAGACTGGACCGCAGCGCCCGGGAGGGGGAGCCGGGGGTGCGACCCATTAGTGCTTGCTGCAGTCCGGCCCCGGAGGGCGTGGGGACTGGGGCGGGAGGTCAGGGGAGTGGGGGCGGTGAAATAGCCTCTGTAGATCCGCCTCTTTCATTGATGAAATTTAAGTTCGTGTGATTTTTACCTTTTCCGGGAGTCTTCAGCTGGCCCTTACTGTGTTGAGCTCAGTGTAGGCAGGAGTTTAAAGCAGATCTACTTGCACCAAGTTTCTGTCTTTTGGAAGTGGGGGCGCTTTTCCAGGGTTTTGGTTGTTTTTTTTTTTTTTTCCTTCAAGCGAGCTTTAATCGCTTTGAAAAAATACTCCCGTAAGTGGTCAAAGATAGAAAGAACACTTCGATTGTTAAAGAAGGGGAGGAAGAGCGACCTGCCCTATAGAGTGACTCCCCTACAAATTAAAAAACAGTACTTTAATAAAGCCCTAAAATGTCAAGATTTGTACAAGGTAAGACTCTTCTTATATCTTGGGTTGCTTCAGCTGACTTTGGGTACTGACAATTGAGCGGTTGGTGGGTGGTTTGGAAGTGGAAATGTTCGAGATACTACTTGCCAAAACCTTTTTTTATTAAATTGACATCTGCTCTGCCTAGAGTTGCTGGTTGGCCTTTCAGATTCCTATACCCTGTGCTCTTCTGGGTTTAGTTCTTTCTCCCTGTAATCAGGTTAGCAGCTCTTGACTTCTCAGGATAGTGGCTGTAAATGATAAGACAGGAATTTGGCTGTTGATAATTGATAAATCCTGTTATCATTTCCTCATCGATTTTAAGGTGCTGTGTGCACCGACAGGAGGAGAACAGGGAGGATTGAGGGAAGGCAGGTGGGTTTTGCCAGAGCTTTTGGACTAAGCTTTAGTGTTCTCGTCTTCTACTCGGGGTTTGTGTGTACGTGGTTTGAGTCTCAGATTCTTTTATTGCGAAACCGGGAGTAGCTTGTAGAAGCTGGAGGTCATTTCAGCAGGAGAAATGACTTTGCTGCATTGCTGTTTATTTTTATTCTTTGAAATCTGGAATGGTTATTAAGATTTCTTTGCAATTTGAAAATCCCCCTCTAAATTCTGCATATGTATTTAAAAGGGTTTAGGGAATGCCTCACAGCTGAGTTAAGCAGTAACAATGAGTATATGTGTGCTATCTTAAACCACTGTCACCAATTTGTACATAGAATTTGCCTGCTGGTATGCAATGAAACCCATATCTTGCAGACTCCAGAGTGTGAAAGTTTCAACCATTTGTTGAACACACAGCTAGTACAGTTCACAGCCACTTAATGTGATTCTCAATAGTCTCAACAGATGTAGATGTACTTTAAAAAAAAGTTGTTTCAGTAATGGCCGTCATGTGACCCTGGGATAAAAATGCAGTAGTCAGTTTTCCATCACTTTACTAACACTTCTTTGAGTTGTGTATGACAGATTAAAGAGAGTCTGACTGCCTGCATTGTTGTGGAGACCCATGTGACACTTATGCTTGCCTTAAGCACTAAACTAAATATGCCACTTGTCACTGGACTTTCAAATGTATGTGCATACAAACTTTTTTTTTTTAACTTATACATACAAGTTGGGGTACAGGCCAGAGGCGTGGGGCGGCGAGAGGGTTCACCAGAGACAAAGCGGGTAGCAGAACAGGCAGATCAGAAATACACTGCTGAGGGGAGCAGCAGGCAAGGCAAGAGAGGTCTGCCGCGCCATGTGGGATTCTCCCCGGCGGGTGTCGAACTCGCTCGCGTCGCTGCTGCCAACAGCTCCACAGCGCAGCGCTTAACCGCTGCGCCACCGGGGAGGCCCTCAAATGAATGTATGTGCATACAAACTTACAAACTTTCAAACTTTGTGCGTGTTGAGATGTTACTTACATTCTCTAGTCAGAGAATAGAAAGGCAGAGGTAACTTGGAAATTTGCTGGTTTTCTAACAGTGACAACAAAACAATTGCCAGAGGGCCAGTATTTTGCAAGAATATGCTAATGAAAAGTGGACAAGTCTTTTTAAAAGTTAAGGATTTTATTGAACTCTTGTAGTTATGCTTTAGAGCCTGCATTGGTAGTGTGTACTGTTTGCTCTCACAGCCATTGCTGTTAATGATTAACTGTCTTCAGGAGATTCTAAATCAAATGGCATTATTTAGGGGTTTGTTGTTATCATTAGTTTGTTGTGTTATTTCTCTTGTCATCCTCTTTTAAAAAAAGGTAAGTTTTTCTATCTTGGAATAATTTGATTTATTTAAAAAAGCTGCACATTTGTCAAAACTAAGAAATTATCATAGGCACATTACTGTTAACTGAACTGCTCAGACTTCTTCAGACTACTGTGCCATGATACAGTCCAAGATACCACATTCCATTTGTTGCCATCCATGTCTGCTTTAAATGATAGTTTTCCTTTTAAACTGGTAGGTTTGCACAAAAAGATGACCCTCCCCTCACAGAAATTTTTAATTTGTTGGTGCTTCTACTGTTTAAATTTTGTACTAGAAGTGTAAGCCCTGTTGTTTAACTCTGATAATAAGCCTTGTTGGCGAAGATTCGCTTTGCCAAGTTTCAGGTATAAAAGTCAAGATTTTTGGTTTTAAATATTTATGTAGCAAATCAAATTGTTTGATCTTGATGTAACACTCACTGATATTTCAAGTCACTGACACTGAACTCATGTCACTCAATAAGGGAAAGGTTGAACCAGTATTAGGCCCCTGACTGTTTTTCATATGTTGTCTCCTTTAAGCTTCACAAGTAAGCTTCCTTTAAGCGTCATCATGACCTCACAGCTGAGGAAAGTTAAGTGCCTTACCCAAAGTCTGTAGCTAGTGAGCATTAAAATTCACAAATATGTCTGAAACCTTTGTCCTTTCTAATACCTTTAGTTGCCGCTTATTTTATTTTTAAAGATTATTTATTTATTTATTTATGCATACAAGAGATGGGGTGTAGGCCAGAGGTTGGGGGGTGAGAGGATTCACCAAGACAGAGTGGGGAGCAGAACAGGCAGATCTACTGAAATACACTGCTGAGGGGAGCAGTGGGCAAAGCAGGAGAGGTCTGCTGCGCCATGTGGGAAGCTCCCTGGCTGGGGATCGAATTATGCTGCTGATAGCTTCATGGTGCTGAAACTTAGCCCCTTGAGCCACCAGGGAGGCCCCAGTTGCTGCTTATTTTAAAAAATAAGTGACTTGTTTTTTCAAGAAGACTGTTTTCTGTGGCAAAAATAATATCTCGGGGGGAGGGGAAATAGTAGTGTTGAAGTGGGGAACGTTGCAAAAGAATTTGTCTTGACAAATGAGAAACGACACTTTCTATGTACTTTTCAGTAGGCAGCCTGCATTGTTGGTTGTGATTTTTTATGACACCTCTTAGTTTATGTAAGTGTTAAGGTTAAAAAGGTATGGATTAAGTTTGAATCCTGTTACTGACTGTTGATCTTAGACACATACTTTTTCTAAGCCTCGCTTTCTACTTACATAAACTTTGGGTACTAATGCTTATTCCACAGGATTAATAAACTGTAATAGATTATGTGAATGTACAGGATGCCAGTAAATTTTACTTTAAGTTGATGGTGGCCTTTCAGATAGCATTGCCACCGTAAGTATAACCACATGTCATCAACAGAAATAAACAGAAACAAAACAAATATGACAGTTTATTTTCCTATTTCAGGTTTGGTGTTCAGGGTGGCAGTTTATGTTTGGGGGAAAAAAAGGTAGGCGGGTGGGAAGAAGGAGTGGGAGGCAGGGGAAGCTTGAACAGTGATGTGAATAACCTAGTTGGTTTTGTTTTAGTCCAGTCAGCAAAAAAATTTTGAGCACTTTATATGTACACTGTTATGTAGTAAGATTTCTCATGTACCTCTTATATTGGACACCTGAAGTTCAGAAGATCTGGGCATTATATTGTGTGCTATGTACATGTGTTTTTAAATGTCCTGGAACTTGAGGTTGCTACACTTAGCTTGAAATCTTCCCCCAAATCTAGCATTGTGCTTTATAGGAAAGCTGGCCACCTCCATTCTCAAACACTTTGACCATAAGCTATTAGGTAGAAATGTTCAACTAATAAAAACAATTAATGTCAGTAGGTAGGAAGAGTTCTTAGTATATATCCCTAGGCCAAAAGAAAGTTCAACTTTTGGGGGGCATCTATCAAGTCTGTATTTCTCAGACACTTAAGGGACTCAAAGGAAGACTTTTTTTTACCAGACCTGATACATCAAGTCCTTAGCCTGTATATTCTGGCCTCAGGTCACCTTCCGCTTGCCTGTGAAATTACTTCTCCAGTTGCTAGTTTTCTCTACCTTAGGTGGCTAAGGCTCCCACTGACAAGTGTGAGTATTACCTAAATGGGAAGGGATTCCTTTGCCACAATCAAATGGACTAGGGGTCTTAAGAAACTGATTTAATTATTTTTTTGTCAGGTTTGTCAATGTGTTCCATTTGGGGTTTTGCTTTTAAAAGTTCTGAGAGAGTGATGGGGTAATCTCCCTACATGATTTGAAATTTATAAATGACACAAGGATTATTGACATTCAGTGAGCTAAAGCCTTGTCATATGCTTATACTGTAATACTAGAGGAACTTAAAACTTTTTAATAGGCCATTACCTATCTAAAATGACCCTTAATGTTCTTAAATTGAGGTGCTTTCGTATTTCATATTTGAGTACCTGTGTCACTTAAATAGTTGAGGCCTGTCAACTTTCCCATTTGTTGGAATTCTCTTTTTTGGCTTTTGGTGATTCCTGTTTGGTAGATGGTAGCTAGCCAGAGAGAATTAGCTGAGCTAATTATAACTGGAGGGGTCTCAGCTAAATACAGGGATGAGAAGTATTTTGGTGCCTGGTTCTTCTCAAACCCGAAGACCAAATTTAGCCTGTTGCTGATTATTTAGATGACTAGGATGCTTTTAGCCAAGAGGATTGTGGTACGAGGCAGGACTAGGGATAGTGGAGCAGTGACTAATGCATACTCATTTTTTTAAAAATGTGATTTAGTGTTCATTATGTTGTTACGGAGATTGGGTTTATCTGTAAGAAAGGGATAGTAGTTAAAATGGAGTCACGGTTAAAAATGGGAAATGAAATGAAGCTAAAAAATATTTTTGCTACAGATTTATTAATTACAGGGGGAAAGGAATAGTTACTTTACAGTAGAGAGAGTGGAAAACTCAAAGTTAGTGCCACCACCGAGGATCGCCCCTAGGTGTACAGTCCTGAAAATGATAGAACATTACTTGTAGTTAATGCATTCACGAACATAACTTATTTCTAGTCATGAGAAAATTGCTGAAAAACCCCAAATAAGGAATACTCTTAAAAAGGGAGAATTCTGTTGTTATCAATGATAATATAACTTTGTTACTGTCATTGAATTATAGATTATAAATGCATGTGTAAACGTGTATATACTGTTATATATTATAAATTTCTTAAAAATGTGATTTATATATTGTAAATATTTATATATTGTAAATGTATAAATACGTATATATGTATATAAATATATGTGCAAGAGAATGATCAAAAGAATGAGCTAAAATATTAATACATCTTAGTAAAAAGTAAATGGGTATTCCTTGTACTACTGCAATTTTTCTGTAAGTGTGAAATTGTTTTTGAAACAAAGTTTTAAAAAAGGAGTTGAGCTAATGAAAACTTTGTTTTCTAACATGGACCTTGTAATCTCTATGGTTAAATCACATTTGCTCTTGATAATTGGGTCTTTCTTCTCCTAAAATGGGTAATTTTCATTTGTGAAAACCTATGGACTGAAAAAGAAATTGAGAAGGAACATTAGAGAAATAAGAAATATTAACTGGCATATTGCCCATAAGTGTCAATTTAATATTCAAAAGGTAAACTGAAAAAAAAAAAAAGAACTTTGAAAGGAAATTACTCTTAGATGTTAATTTGTTTGGGTTTAGTTTTGGTGTTCTTTTGTTTCCTCTATATTCCACATGAGTGAAAATCATCTGGTGTTTAACTTTCTTAGATGTTAATTTTGGACATTAGGTGTTTTATAATATTTTCACAGAGACCATTCTCTGTGTATGTATGTTATTTTTATTTTCATAGAAAGTTGTGAATTATAGTAATTTTAATTAAAATAATGGGATACTTAATTTGTGTGAGGAATATTAGTTGGCCTAATAATGAAAATATTCTAGCCAAAATAATGATTACAGAGTAGTTGTCCAGTTTCCACCAAGTTGTATGTGCTGATTTTTGTGAAAGTCTTACTAACTCGAGGGTTTGTTGCTTGGTGTATATTAGCCTTTTGACCAGACCAAGTTGGAGATTCATAATAAAGAGGATTGTATTACCGAATCAAGCAAGGGGACGTGAGATTGAGCTCAAAGCACTGTCTTTCTAAAGGGAGTTGAGATTTTTATAGGACTATCAATATTTGCACAGGCATGTGACAGGGTAGAACGTCTAGAATTTTGGCTGTGCAGTTTCATTACCAGCTCATGCCTCTGCATGGATTGCATGTTCAGAAAATGGCAGCTACGTACCCACCTTGGGCAGGGATTTCATTATGCAAATAGTATTAATGAATTTAAGGTAATTTTAGGTCAATGAGGGTATTCTGTGTGCTTATTGCTTTAGAGTTTAACCAGTTTGGGCTGGAATGAATACCTGACCCTAAACTAAACAGCTCTAAATAACTTTAGGAGTTTGTTAAGGTCTGCTTTGACAACTTTCTGCCTTCTGGGAAGCATAAGTGCATGTATTAGGAGTTTCAGAAAGTCAGATGTATCCATTACCGAAAAGTTAATATAAACAAATATTTGAAAATCAGGTTATTTCTGGATTATCTGCAAAAGTGAATATGAAGAGTTGACTGTACTAACTTTATGTAATGCTTTTTTTCTTGATATCCAGAACCTCGACCTGTGGAGAAAATCCCAGCAATATTAAAATAAAACTGGTAGGAGATGTTTTCGGAGTTTGCTATTTAGTGAATGAGGAAACATGATTTACTTACCATCCATTTGACTACTTGGGAGCTCTTTAAAAACTGGAGTTTTTCTAGAAAACTAGTGTCTTTTGACACAATCTGTGGTTTGTTTTCCAAAACACCATATTTTCAATTTTGTGTAATAATGAACATTTTGGTTTTGGGTAGCTTAATCGATTGTCTCAGTCACAGTGACTATTAGTTGGAACCGTATTTCTTAAATCTTAGTAATTCATCTACTGGGCATGCATCTTTCTGTTTGTAAATTATTAAGTTCTTTGGAAGTTGGCTTCCTAAGCTTTTGAATGAAAATTAAACTTTGTTGTTTTTTTTTTGGTTGGGTTTATGTGTGAGAAAGAGGATGATAGTCTATTTGAAAGCTGTTTCCCAGCTCTCTTGATTTCTGATGCAGGCATCTCCTTTAATTTGTTGTGAAGTAATTGTTTAGGGCTCAAATTCTGCCTCTGCCAACAGTCCCATTGTTTATTTTTTCAGTCATTGCCAAATGAAATCGATTGTGCCCCAAACCATCTTGACAATTAAGGATTGTTTTTGAGAACCATAGAAAAGTTGGCTGGTATTTTAGTTAACTTACATAAACAACAAAATTTCACTTTCTAAAATATTCCTACGTATTTGTTAGTTTTTCTTATGTATATTGAGAGTTCCCCATGTCTCTGTGATTTCATTTGTGTCTTTAAAAAATACTCTTCCTTGTATTTATGTACATGAAATAGTCATATTATGTTTAGTCTACTTTTTGCTTGTCACCAAATTGTAAAAAATACTATTTTAGGGCATGTGGTCTTTAACAACCGCTCCAGTTTCTCCTTAGTTCCTGAGACCTGCAATTAAGATAACTGAAGTTTGTGTATTTCTCTAGCTGCTGCTTTAGCAGAAGCTGATGTGATGTTTCATTTATGTTATAACTCTGTCTAGAATTTTAGAAGAGTGTAGGAAAGAGTGTAGGAAAACGTAATAATATGTACTGTTTTGGGGTCATTTATGCCAATAATGAAATACTAGCCTTGGTATTAAAATATTTATAAGAGTTCATAAAAGCTTTTTTTTTTTATTGTCCAGCAAACACACAATAAGAAGGAAAAGTTGAAGACCATAAGGGAATGCATTTTTGAGTATATAGTTTTAACTTCACATAATGACCTCACATAATAGACATATTTGAATTTCTAAGGGTTTTCATTCAGATTCAGTGTTACACACCTAGAGATGCTAAAGCATGTAAACACACTGTCATCAAGAAAGAGGAGACCCTCCTTCAGGAAGGAGAAGCAGGACATCAGGCCGCAGGGCTTGGAATCTAACTCCAGACTGCCGCTGTTTCCTTAGGCAAGTTAGCATCTCTGGACACCTTTCTCTCCATGATAAGGGAATTACGCTGATTCACTTTAAAGCCTTTCCAAGATAAACACATATATATCAAATTATAGGGCAGGTCTGCCAACTAATTTTTTTTCCTGGATGGTGATTTTATGTTGTATCCCTTTTCTCTCCTCTCAGCCAATGTGCTAAGGGCCCCTTGGCATGCTTTCTTTAATGCAAAGTGATATTACTTAACTAGTTGACACATCTCTTTTCTGCTTTCCAGTGATTTTCTTTCTTTTTGAGATTTTAAGAGCTACTCTTGTATGATAATTATTAATAAGAAGTCTGGTTTATGTATTAATTTTAACAATTTAATTTTTTTTTTTGAGTGATGCACGATTAGCACACAGATCTTGATTAGCAAGTAGCTCTGCATATTTAGGATTGGAACAAATCTTAAAAGCCTGGTACCTTTTTATTTTTTTTATTAAAAAGCACTTACTAAGTATTCATATGTATGTAAGACTAAGTTGTTTAAAAATCTATGTAAATGTGAGCAGTCATACTAGTTTACAATCTGAAAAATCTATTGACTTTAATACTAAAAGATATAAAATTGTATCAACTAATTGATTTTTCTTATATGATTGAATGGCATGGATTACATTTTTCCGTATTTTTTCTAAACTAAAAAAATCGAATATATATATATATATATATATATATATATATATATATATATATATATATATAATTTTTCCCCCCCCATAGAACTGGGCCAGAGATGTGTTGAGGGGTTGGGAGTGTGTGAGAGGATTCACCAGAGACAGAGTGGGAAGCAGAACAGGTGGATTTACTGAAATACACTGTTAAGGGTAGCAGCGGGCGAGACAGGAGAGGTCTGCTGTACCATGTTGGTTAACTCCCTGGCTGGGGATTGAACTCTTACTGCAGTGGCTGCTGATAGCTTCATAGTGCTGAGACTTAACCCCTTGGACCACCAGGGAGGCCCGAGATACATTTTAATTGAACGCTGACAAATGATATATAAGTAGCTGGTCAATATATATGAGAATTATTTGGGAATTTAAGTCTTCATCTTCAATTTATTTACATATTATTGGGTACCTATCCTGTTCCATGCGGTGAAGTAGGTGTGTGTGTGGGGGGGGGGGGGCAAGTTGAATAACATAATATCACACACATGTACAATGTGTGTGATATTATGATGTGTTATAGACATATCAAAACAAAAAT
The DNA here is from genome assembly GCA_004024925.1 of Scalopus aquaticus. Taxonomy (NCBI): domain Eukaryota; kingdom Metazoa; phylum Chordata; class Mammalia; order Eulipotyphla; family Talpidae; genus Scalopus; species Scalopus aquaticus. Next base: position 115,548 of record PVIJ01003945.1, on the reverse strand, counting down.
TGAAGTTTTGGGTATGTTTGCTATCATGCAGAGGCAAAAGTAATTAAAACTTAACACATGGAAGAATTGTGACAGAAAGAAAAACCTCTTTGAATGTTCAGAAGCCACCACTTAGAAGAGTAGGAATACCACCCCACAAATGGCAGAAGCTGCTCATATCACAGAATTTGAACCTTTGGCAATGATGGATCAGGGCGGTTTCCTAGAGATTGGGATGATTCTCATGATTGTGTAATTCACAACTGGGCCCACTTGAAATATGTGTTTTGGAACAATCTTATAATAGTTAGGATGTTTTAATTTAAAAGAGCAGAACAGTATCAATTCAGGTTTAAAAATTAGGGACTTGTATCACATGAATCTTGAAGTAGGGTGTTCCAGGGTTGGTTAATTGGTTAATAGTACAAAGACTGCATCAGTCCTTCTGTTCTCTGAAACATATTTCTCACATTCTTGGGTCGGCTTCCTTCAAGGTCACTACATAGTAGAAGAAATTGGAGATGAGGGGTGGGCATTTATTTATTATGTCCAGTGGTGCTAAAGGTACTATTTCTTCTCATGTGTCTCTTTTTTCAGTGACGGATGCCTTTTTCCAAAGTTCTTTGGCATACTATAGCCAAATGGTTCACTGGCTAGAATCATCATATTTCATGCTTAGAGCAATGACTGGATGGCTTTCAACCAATCTGGGCCTCATGCCAATTATGAAACACATGATCTCAGTGTAGAAAATAGGTGACAGAATAGATTGGGATAGGAAGAAAAACAAGAATCATGGCTACAAACATACTAAGATAAATGGAATATAATCTCTATCAGAGCTATTCAAAGTGATACAACATTCACTGATAAGAAATTAATATTCGCCCCCACTCCAGACCTTCTGAGTCAGAATCTCTGGGAATTTGCCCAAGAATCAGTTTTAACAAGTCCTTCAGGTTATTTGTATGCACATTAAACTTTTAGAAACACTATTGAGAGGTCACAAATGGAGTAGGAAATTGCAGCCTTTAGGCATTCTGCTTTAGCATTTTCATTAGTTTGGCCACTCATAAAGGTACTTCAACTTGTCTTTTAAGATTTGCCTTCCAAAGGAATTTGTATTTATTTCAGTAAAGTTTGATCAAATGAGGAAGAGAAATGATATGATTGGGTTACAATTTAGGGGGACTAGTCCATTCTGCATGATACCACCACCTTGGAGTGACACATGATAGACTGGTTAGAAAGCTGTTGTCATCCATGACTAGGAGAGGGAAAATAAGGCAACGGCTGTGGGAATGGAAAGTGATGAATGGAATTGTGCTTTAATGAAGAGGTTTGGTATTAGACTGGATGTAATGTGAGGGAAAAGGAAGGAAGAGCCCAGTTGTGATTTAGGATTTCTGGGTCACCTCGGAGGGACTAGGACAGTGTCAATGCCATGGAGAGCATAGAAGGCAGGGAGATAAATTTAGTTTAGATGGTTTTGTTTTGAATATGTTGAATTGGTGGTGGGCTGCCCAAGGGGAATACAAAATGTAAAAGACACAAATAACATAAATGAATAATAAATGACTTGTTTCAATTAAAAAAAAAAATATGTTGAGTTTGAGGCACCCAACTGGGTATCTAAGAGCAAGAGGTCTAGATGATAGTAGGGAATGTGAACCGGGAGCTCTGAAAGAGCGATCAGGATATATTTAATACTATCAGTGAGGAGATTGGTGAGGGGATAATTGAGGGAAGAAATGGTGTGGGGTCAGAATCTTAGGAAACCCAAGGAGGAAGAGAAGAAAGGAAGAACCTGTGTTGAAAACTGAGGTCTGGCTATGGAAGTAGGAGGAAAAAATAGGAAAATTTCTTTCCTATTTTGAGTACTGTAACCAAAAGAAGAACTTTCCTACAAGAATATTAACAAATAGTGGAAAAGACTACAATGAAGCCCCAGAAGCTGTTTAACTGGTTATAAATCTAGTCAGTGTGTGTCCTTATCTCTATTCATGGTTATTTCCAGTTGCCACAGCATTCTTGGAATTTTATACGTAGGTGGACCACCAGTCTTCTCCTGTTTAAAGATCAAGTGAGCTCTCCAGTTCTGCCTTTGGATACCTCTCAATGTGTTTCCAAGAAAGGTTGGGACAAGCAGACCTAATGCATGATAGGAGGTGGCCTGGAGATCTCCTCCTCGTTACTGCTCTTCATGTTCTTTCTGTGGCCTTTCCATGGCCTGTGTGCTGTGAAACTAACTTTTCACTTTAGAATGTAAATTGTTTATGCCCGTTTAAGGGTATCAAGGAAGGGTGTCATGTATATATCTAGTTACTGAAATGGCAGAAATAAAATATCTGAATTAAGATGAAAACATTCATTTGTTAGATCGAATGTCACTCTTGATTCTATTACTTTCCTTCTTCTCCTTATTCTTTTTTTTTTTCTTGTTTTTCCACATTTGGATAAGGGAAAGTTCATGATGTTGAAATTTTAGTCCTTGTAAACAAGGAAGAATTAGGAAATTGAGGTGGTGTGGGGGAGGCTTCTAAAAAAAAAGTTATTACCTAGTCTATCCCAAATTTACTAAATTGATTGTCATCCAAGACAATTCTAATAAGCTGGGTTTTATCCAGTGGGGAGTATCCTTCTGTGCTGTGGGCATAGAACGACATTCTTATGCTTTTGGAGAAGAGTGTTATTTAGGGATTTTGTGCCAAGGATTAAAGAGACCTAAATTAGGAGGAAAAATGAGTACCTCACAGTGGTAGGATGTGGCTCAGAATGAACTGGCTTTGCTTCTGGGCTCCAGCATTAGCCCACTTTGTGACCTTGCATAAGTCTTTTAACTCTTTAAACCTCAGTTTCCTCATTTGTAAAATGATGAGAGTAGATTAAAAGCTCCCTCTCATCTCTAGAAATGTTTTATGACTGAGGTAGTGAAACATTTGATTCCTAATCCATTCTCTATCTGAAATAAAAAAGGATCAATTCTTTATTGCTTAGAAGTGAGGACAAGATATTTTACAATGTTAGAAATCATCCATCATTCAGGGATTCTTTAATTGACCTTTCTTTAGAAACACAGTTGTCATTGTCAGAAGTGTAACCTGAGAATGTAAAGTCCAAGAAAGCTTCTAAGGTCTGACTTCTTTTCCTACCAGCAGTGTTAGACCTTTCTTTAAAAAAAAAAAATTCCAAATGAATAGAGAAGAGGTTACTGCAAAGGGAATTGACCTCTTACTCTGTGCTGCCTGGTACACAGGGAGAGGTAAAAGAAGCTCTTCTTAATTAGACACATGTCCTTGTTCTTCTTGAATATTCTCTTTTTCCTTAAATATCTTCCTTATTCATTAATTACTAGAATCATAGTAACACTTTGGCCCAGGGAAGGGGAAGGAAAAAACAGTGGAATGAAATGGAAGAGGTAATAGGCTCATTGTAATGTTCTTTTGTTGTGTAAGCTGTTTGTTCATATTTGTAAAGGGGATCGAAGGAAGACAAAATTGTTTTTGTTTGCATTTGGTGCTTTATTAGACATGGGAGGAATAAAGGTTAGAGATATTTGTCACAACTTGAGTTTGAATCTGTGTCTGTGTTTTCTCAAATCTTTATGGGAAATTTGGACCTGTTACAGCTGGCAAAATCACATGTGCTATTAAATGTGAGTCTTTTCACCAGCCTTTCTTAGTTTGGCTTGGGAGGGTGGATCCTGACTGGTTCTCTGTGTTGCGACCTAAAATCATGTGCATTGATAGGCTGTTGTTCTGCAGGAGTCTCTAAATTTTTTTCTTTTTCTTTGATTTTTCCATTTATATAAATCTCAAACAGCTACTAAAGTTATTTTTAAACTTTGCAGCTCCCTTTACTTTTATCTCATGTTGGCATTTACCCAGAATATAAGTAAGTTAAATGTTTCCATGACTATTTTTTTTTGGAATGTGACTTGAATCCTGCCCTTTAGGATCTAGTTTCAACAACAGAGTACCAAGTCTGTAGATGTCTTCTTTGAGTCTAACAAAAAAGCTTACTTCAAAAATCATGTAATTTTTTTTAATCTATATTAATCAGTCTCTAATACAGTTAATCATGTGAATCAACCAATTCATGTGTGCTTTAATTTAGAGCTTTTATATATAGTTGATTTTTCTTGTAAATTATTTTGTAGGCGTTAATATGGGAGTTGAAGAGGAATTTAGGTGTACATCGGGATCCCAACTGGGTGACTTATAACCTATGACAGATTTTAAATGACAGTTAAATCTGCCAGTAGATTATTGAGTGTGGATGTCACATTAACTCTAATTAAAAATGTTCTGTATGAGTTCCTGAATATCTTATAGTTATGCAAACATGCTTATTGTCAAGGTTCTTATAGATTATCATCAAATTGCTACTTGCTAATGGAAGCATCTTTAGATTGTTTATGGAACACACACACACACACACACTACTTAGCTCACAAAGAAGTTATTTATGAACCTCAGTTTGCGTCACTTTGGTACTTTTACTGGAATCCATAAATTTAGTTGTGTTGTGGTTTATGCCTATAAAGAGGGCACAGTTAGAAAATGACTATTTTAGGATTAGGTTTTGCTGCTGTCACCAAGTTTCCTGGGACTTTTTCTCTTTGATTTTAGTGTTTAAAAAATATTTTTTTAAAGAGCTTTGTTAAATATCTCATTTGTTAACACTTATTTTAAGAACTTTTTAGATATTTGAGAGAGGTTGTGTACATTAAATAAATTACCTCAGGAGTTACATAATTTACTAATTTCTCCTCTCAAAAATATTTAGAAATATAATGTTGGCTTTAATTCCATCTGTATAAATGTTTCCTTCTGCCCAGATAACAAATGAAAGAATTTGTGGGAATTCTTAGCCCCATTGAAATGTTATTCTGTTCATGACTATTTTGAAGAAATAGTTATTAAATGAAATGTTTAAAAATAATCTTCAAAATATATATTTATAAAAATATATTTATAAAATCAGGTTAAGTTAGATATTGAAGAGAAAGGGGGTGAATAATCTGGATAACTACAGTCTAGATGGTTAAGTGTGTAAAACACTTTATGTTGGCATTTTTTTCCCCAAGGGCATAGGCTATTTTCTTCTCCTGTAGTTTTCTAATTTCTTTTTGTTTTCTTCTGTAAGCATTTCTGTCATTTTTAGTGAGATCTGACACAGAGGTGCACAGCTGTGCCAAATATCCTAATAGTCTTGTCCCACACAGAAAAGATTGGCTTAATTGGGAACTAGATGTGGGGATGCAGCCCTGTGCCCTTTTCCTTTTAAAATGAAAATTTTGATGCCAGGAAAGAGGCACCCTGGAATTCCAGTATCTCTCAAGGGAGTAAGGAATATGAAACTGGAATATGAAACTAAAATGGAAAGGATTCCTTAAATGTTTTATCTGTCCTGAAGAAGGGAAGACTCTTGGGCTTCCCTGGTGGTGCAACAGGATAAGTCTCAGCACAATGAAGCTAGCCGCAGCCACTGCAGATGAGTTCGATCCCTGTCCAGGGAGCTTCCCACCATGGCGCAGCAGACCTCTCCTGTCTTGTCTGCTGCTCCCCTCAGCAGTGTGTTTCAGTCAGTATGCCTGTTCTGCTCCCCACTCTGTCTCTGGTGAATCCTCTCTCCCCACCATACCCCTGGCATGTACATCCTAGTTCTTGTATGCATAAATAAATAAAAAGAAGGGAAGATTTTTGCTTCAATGACAAACCCCTTCAGTCCTCTCATGAGATAGGAGCTCCATAAGGGCGTGTTCTGTAAAACGATATTCCACTTTTCATTGTTCTCCAGTATTGATGGCTAGGAGGGAAACATTAGTAGAAGAGAGGGAAATATATGCTCAAGTGAAGATTAATTATTTTACTTCCACCTGCCCTCAAAGTGTGAATGTTTGAGATGCATGGTTAAAACATATAAAAGGGCCAGACTTTCAAATAAGCTCATATAATTATAATTGTCCTAATTAGTTAACTGCTAAAATGGGACCTTAGGATTGGGCCCATTTCATTCGTTTGAACACTGGAAAGAATTCATTAGTGGCTTACCAGCTGTTTGTATGATTTTTCAGTTAGTGGTTTTTATATTTTTGTTTTAAGATCTCAGCAAAGCAATGTCTCAAGATGGCGCTTCTCAGTTCCAAGAAGTCATCCGTCAAGAGTTAGAATTATCCGTGAAGAATGAACTAGAAAAAATACTCGCTACAGCACCATCACATGAGTTCGAGGTAAGTACTCTACAGTGTTCTTTGCTTTCCTTCACTGACATGCTAATTTGCTTTTGCTACTACTGAGCATCCAGTCTGAATAAGCACAAGAGTAATGATAACATAAAAAATTAGGATTGTTTAATGATTAAGGATTTTTTTCCTAGAAAGTTTCTAAAATCTAGAAGAATCAGAAGAAAGTTCTACTTTATTTTTTCTCTTCTGATTTCACTGGGTAGAGAAATGGGTTCCATTGTTCAGTTAAAATTATAAGGTTATCAACTATCTGTCCTGGACGTGTTTTTTAAAGTGTCAATCCCAATAGAACTTTGACAGCTGTAATAGATTTCCCAGAATAGGCAGATGATTTTAATTTTATCCCAGTAAACCATAGCATATGCTTTTCATTTTCAAATGTAATGTTTTGAGGGTAGCTGTGTTTTGTTCTTTTTGTTCTTTTGGTGAATATTAATTTTCTCTTAAAAGAGGTGGAGAAACAATGGTAACTAAACAAATCAAGTGGAATTCTCATAGACCAAGCGGTGTTAACATTATATGGACAAGGGGAAGATTATTTGCTTGTACTCCTTTAAGTGTGGTTCCTGTTAGCTTTTCTTTGTCTTTACATTGAGTTGTAAAAAAGCCTCTGTTGTACTCCAAGTTCCAATAGTATGAAAATTCATTGAAATCTATTTTCAATGTATAATATGTTTATTTTTATTAAATAATAGGCATTCTGCTAGTTGTAACAATGACTTCTGTTTTCATAGCATACTAAAAAAGACCTTGATGGATTTCGGAAACTATTTCATAGATTTTTGCAAGAAAAGGGACCTTCTGTAGATTGGGGAAAAATCCAGAGACCTCCAGAAGATTCGGTAAGTTTCAAATAAAAAAGGAAAATTTAAGGTAATTTAGGACATTGATTTAATTTGGGGGGTGGTATGGTGTAGAGGACCTGTAACAACTCTCACTTCAAACAAATAGAAATTGCTTTGCATTCTATTCTCTCATGCTAAAACTGTAGCGTAGACTTCTGTAATTTTTCCTTCTGTTGGTCCCATCTTTCTAGTCATGCAGAGGACTTATGAAAGTCTGGTCACCCTAAATAGTACTCCCTAACTTTAACATTCCTGAATATGAGGCAGTTCTTTCGTAAGCAAACACATGGTAAGATTACTTACTTAATATGTGCTCTGTGCTTCCTTCTCTCTCCCAAATTGTCTGATTCTCATTTCCTGTAGGGTCATGTACAAATGCTAAGTCAGCCATTCAAAGTTCTCTCCACATTTTAAACCCATTTTTTACAGCTGTATTTCCCCTGCCTGTCTATATGAACCATCTTAATGATAATTTCACACACATTGTATATCCCTACTTCTAGGCTTCTGTGTATGTTTTTTCCTTAGAAAGATATGGTCACTTTGGGCCTCCCTGGTGGTACAGGGGTTAAAGTCTCAGCACTATCAAGCTATCACCAGCCACTTCGGCATGAGTTCAATCCCTGGCCAGAGAGCTAAGCCACATGGCACAGCAGACCTCTCCTCTCTCCCCTGCTGCTCCCCTCAGCAGTGTATTTCAATAGATCCACCTCTTCTGCTCCCCACGCTGTCTCTAGTGAATCTTCACATCATCCCCCTCCCCGAACCTCTGGCCTACATCCCAGTTCTTGTATGCATAAAATAAATCTTTTTTTTTTTTAAACAAAAGATATGGTTACTTCACCTATCAAAATTTTACTCATTCTTCAAGGCTCATTCCAAATGCTTCCTCCTTTGTTATCAGCACTAAAGAGGTATAGTGCAGTAGTATCACAAGTTCAAATCCTACCATCAGATCCTAACACTACTCCTTAGGAGTTTTTATAAAATGAGACTAATACCAAAGGTCTTATATACTTCACAGCGTGTATTAAAAAACACATGTGGAAACAAGTTAAACAGTGAAGCATTTTGCAGATGTTAGTAGATATTTCTACCTTCGTATAGTACTTGGCTGGTTTAATTAGTAGTAGCTATAGTATGCATGTGTTATCTTCATGTTAGTCTTTGAGACTAAGGGATTAAGTGTACTCAGCAAATGTTTGTTGAATGGTTCATTTAAAGGAAGCAATTGTCTAAGGAATAGGTTCTGTTAACACATTGATCTTCTTCCCTTTCCTGTCATATGTATCTTCTAGCTGATTACGTTTTCCTTCATTCAGATTTCTCTAAAGGAAGAGGTCAGCCTAACCTCCATCTTCACTTTTATGTCATCCGACCTTTCTTTTTCAGTCTTCGTCCGATCACCTGCACCTGTATTTTAATCTTCCATTAAAAGGAACGTAAGGTCCTTTTTATAGTCTTTGTCCTTCTTCCCCACCTTCCTTTCCCCACGGGTGGTCCAACAATGAATTATATAATTAAATGAACAGTGTACTTTACATTGTGTTACTCACTAACTACTCAGTACTCCAGAATTTAAAACTAGCATACAGCATTAACAGTATGTTAGAGGCTTCACTTTTATTTTTTAGGGAATTTAGGATTATCACAATGTTCTGAAATATCATTTGTCTAAATTTAGGCTTACAGGAGACGTGGCTTATAAAATAATGCAAAGTGATTTTAATGAAGAGCTAATTCTACTCACATAATCAAATTGTGATGTAAGCAGAGGTTGACTTTTGTACTTCCTGTCTCCTCTGCTTGAAACTCTTCTACAACTCCTTGGGTCATCTACCTTTGTCCTTTCTAATCCATACTAAAGTGGATTATTCTTTGAAAACTGCCACTTCAGCTGATAAGAATATGAGATTAATGCCTCACAAGGGTGACTGATTTTATGACTTTACCTAACTTCCATAAAAGGTTGAGGAACAAAAGCTATTGTTTGCTTTTTTAACCTTGTATGATATTACTTTCACCTTTTGCAGTTACAGAAACATACAAGTCTTGGAACTCCCTAGAATTTCTATTTTAAAATTTTGATTACAGTAAGATTTAGGAAGCAATTGGTCTCTCATCTTCATAGTCACCTCTTTGTAGGATCATTTACCATCTAAAGCCATCCAGTTCTTTGTTCTTTTTTCTTTTTGTCATCTGGTTTTTCCTCAAGTTACTTTATTGTCAACTCTTTAGTTTTTCAGCTTTTAAGTACACAGTTGAGGTGGGAGAATTACAATTTTTCATTTGTAGCATTTTGGAAATTGCTCCAATTAAAAAAAGTTTGTTGAGCAGCATTAGTTTGTTACATGCACATTTCAGATGAGTTGCTACAATTTTTAATGAGAAAGTAGAAGGTCTGGGAGTTTGGGAGGCCAAAATATCAAGAGTAATAAAATGCTGTTTAACACAAAAGCATTAAAAATAAGTGAGAAGCAATTTACAATATATGTTTTTAAGTCAGCTTTTAATTTTAGAATAGTTTGATTTATAGAAGAGTTGCCAAGATATACTGTGTTTTTAGTTAGAAACATTGTATAGTTATCCAAACTGATTTTTGTTACCTGTTCCCCATTTTTAAATTTCTTGCTGTGTCAAAAGAAAACACAAAATAATTGTAGAAAGTGCTGGTGGAATTTTTCTTCCAACTTCAAAATGAAAAATAAAAGATAATTGAAAGGAAACATGGAGGTACCAGAGGGGTAACTGTGATTATACTAAATAATATAGAAGAGTTGAAGTAACTTTTTAAGCAAAGATTTCTACTACAAATAGGCTTAAGACAAGTGTCTTCATTGTAATGGTCCAGAAGCCACCAGGAGACTGGAAAATATTTTATTTCAAATGCTCATGAAACAAATACCATTCATCTCTTTCTTTTAAAGAAATATTCTGTCCTATTTTTATGATGGAAGTGCTTTATAATGGTGTGCTACCATTACCAACTCTACCTGCAGTGAATGTCCTCTTGGAGTCTGAAACTGACTGGTGGATTATTTAAACCATGGAAATCAACAAATGAGAGAAATCACGTGTTTTGGGGTGAGGGGTGCAGTGGGGAAAGGGAACCACTCTTTAAACATTTATCAGCATACTATTAGTGGAATCCATAGTTCCTGGTCTGGAAGTGACTGTTTTCTGTGAGGACTCCAGCTTTACTTTCAATACTTCTCTTTTCCTTGGTAAAATTTGCAGGCATCGCTGATTTACTTATTAACCACATTCAGGCACTGGAAAACTATGTATTTATGGTCCCCTGTACTATCAGCTGACAACCAGTTATCCTTAGATCTGCAGACTCTCCATGCCATGTCCACAGAAACAGGCTACTATCTTCTCTAGTGACTTGGTTTTCCTACACTCCATGAAGTTCCCATATACCCTGAAATTTGGTCTCAAGTTGGGAACAACAGGAACCCTGGCACGTAAACTCCACAGTCTACACTCTGTTTCCCTGTTTTTCTCCATGATACTACCAGATTTGCAGGGGTAAGATATTGTCCTGTTCTCACTTAATTCTGTATGGAAACTTCATTGTAGAAATTCTGTATTCAAACCTGTCAAATCTGGGTTAATGTTTTACATTGAAAGAGAAAGTAATTTTAAAAATCTTTTTTTCTCTTGACAAATCCTAGCTTTTATGCCACCTGTCTTGCTACAGATATGAAAACTTACTTGGCTACCAGAAACTAAAGAATAATTTTTCTCTGATTTATTTCTACTGTGGCTTTACTGCCCTAATCTTTCCTAACCCTGTCTCCCACAACTTTTTCACATATTGATGCTTTACTTGGCTAGAGATGAGGTCCTGTTTATAGATATGCAAATGGAAAAGCACATGAAGATGTGTAAAATTATTACTTCTTTATGGCGGTATCAAGGTCAGAGCAATGTAAAACTGTTTTCTCCAGTGGCTGGGGGAATATAAGGAACTGGTATGTCTCACTTCATTTTTTGATATGTAATAAGATGTTATATATTCAAAGACTATATTTTAGATGTCAGGTGCTTTCCGGGGCACATTGAAAACAATTGTATTCAAGTTTACAGATAGCAATTCCTTTTTAAATTCTATTAACTTTCGTATTAGGTATTCTATTTTTCTTAGATTATAAGTGTATTTTTTTACATTAGCTTGCTTAATTTGCTATGTATTTCACTTATGGTCATGAATACCTTATTGCTTTTTCTGTTTACATTATGTTTAGCAAAATATTGCATTAAATAGATCAATCATAATTTACCTCTCTGTGATTTTTAATATCAGATGTATTCATAGTTTTCATTGTAATAAATAAAACTTACCTATCCCTAACATTTTTTCCTTATTGCAAAGACAAATTTATCTAAGTCTTTAACCTTCAAGATTGTGTACTCTTGTCAGGTCAGTGAGAATAAACAACATAATGCCCTCCATTATGAAAATGATTAGCTGTACATTCTCTCTGAATTTTTTTGAGGGGTAATTAGAGCCACATAGTGAAAACTCTCGGCTGTATATAAAATTGTCTTTAAGCAGTAACTCCATCCATGATTATAGATTATTAAAATTTAAGCTCAAGATTGATATAAGAAGCTAGCCTTGTTTCAGGGAACATTTATAGCTATTGAAAGGATTGGGTGCCCATTTTCATAAAATGTGGAGGTATAGCTATTTAAAGGATTGGTATGTGTATTTTGTGGGGTGTAAGGTTTAGTGAACTGGGAAGCTTTGCAGAGTGTCCTTGGCATTGAGTAATTAAAGCTTAGGTGAAATTGTAGAAAGGACATCTGATAATCACTTATAGGATTAATTATTTAATCATCTTTTACTGAGATAACAAAACTTTGGAAATTTTTTTTCCTTAATTTGGTGGAAAATAAGACAATCTAACTCATCACTTGAAAGAAATGTATTAATTGAAACAGTTTAAGAGTGTGAGGTTTGGGAGTTTGTACAAGTGTATCAATGTATGTTACTTTTGGTGCATCTACTGTAGTTGTACATGTAAGTAGATTCTGATTTTTTGCTACCATACAAATCCTTTGATGAACATACATAAATCTTTGCATCTCTGTATTAGTTTCTGATGTTTTATTCAGAGGGCATAAGCTTTTTAAAGTGTATTATATATTTCAAATTACTTTTCAGAAAAATTATACTAATTTGTATTCCCATTCCTCTTAATTTATTGGTTCAAAAGTTATTTTTTGAATGCCAAGTGTGTATTAGTAGAGGACTATATGATAAAGCCCTTCTCTCATCTAGTTTCCAGTTTATAATCTAGTGGAGAAATGGAAAATAAAAGATATATAATGTAATTTCAAGTAGAGATTAGTGTCACAAAGACAAATAAAGAAGGATAAGGGCACAGAGAATAAGAGGGTAGTGGGCAGAAATAGGTTAGGCTGTTCTGAGTTGATATTGAACCTGCAGTCTATTTTATTGTCTGTCTCACTGCATTTATTACAACATTGAGTATTATTTTTTAAAAAATATTTGCCTCTGTAGATGAAAAATATTTTAAAAATTTTAGTGTGTTGAATTTTTCATCTGTGAGCTTTTTTTTTTTTTTTTCATTTTTTAACACATCCTTGTTTGTTTTTTCACAATATAAGATTTCTTCCCTCAGGTGTGGTCACCAGAGTTTTCCCACCACCAGAGCACCCCATAGTCCTTCATCATATTTCACTGTGGTCTCCTTCCCCTTGACTTTCTACCCTCCCCCTCTCTTCTCTCTTCTCCTGAATGTCTCATATCTATGGTCTGCTTTCAAGGATTGGTCTTACAGTTTGCCTTTGTCTGATTCTTTGGTTTCTCTAGATTCCACACGTAAGTGAAACCATCCAGTATTTGTCTTTCTCCTTCTTGCTCACTTCACTTAGAATGATCCCTTCCATTTCCAGTCATGTTGCAACAAATGGCATGAGCTTATTTATTTTTTTAATCACTGCGTAGTATGTTATTGTGTATAGATACCACACCTTTTTGATCTACTCATCTGTTCTGGGGCATTTAGGTGTTTCTATATCTGGCTATTGTAAATAATGCTGTTATATACATAGGAGTGCAGGTTTCCTTTAGAATTCATATTTTTGTGCATATAGGATTCACCTAGAAGTGAATTTTTCATTGGCTATTTGTATTAATTGCTGCTTAAAATATTTAATATAGACCTACCCTTTTATTTGTAGTTACTGGTTACTAGGTTTGAATTACTGTGATCATTTCCTTTATATAACAAAAAGGCACAGTATCCAGCTTTGGCTTCTGAGAGACAGCAACACACAAGATGAAAATAAGTGACTTTTTGTTTCTAGCTTCTGGTTATGTTCTTGCTGAGATCTTAGATTGACTTTAGTAGCTAGTAGCAGATTGTATTAAAGGATATTGAGCATGAATTATTGAGTTGGTGCTGACGAGTATAATTGTTTACAGAGTATTATTGGTGCCAGGATTTCTGACTTGTTCTTTGAAAGGACCTGTTTACTACTCTCTTGTAAATTTTTGCCTTTGGGCATGTAAGGGTTGATTATTTTAATGTATGAAAAGGACAGTTGATTATTTTTTATATTCCACTGTAGTTAAGTAAATTGTATGTAAAAAGTTTTATTTTGAGGGTTGGTGTTGGAATTTTCTAAAAGAACCCATTAACGTCCGATTTTCACAAGTGCCTGATTTCTCATAAAGCTTGAGAATCAGTGGTCTAAACAAAAATGTGGAAAATGAAACAAGGCAATTAGAAAAGTGAGGTTGCATGAGGGGGGGAAGTGCAGAGGCCTACAAGAGATGCGTGTGTTAAGGGATTCCAATATGCCATGTTCTGGGAGCACCGTGTGTGTGTGTGTGTGTAAAAACTATCAGTTTATTAAGGGCCTTATAAATCATGACTTTCAGTTACGATTAGAATCAACCACATTTAATAGTAAAACTCACAGTAACTAGAGAAAGCTAATATGGCGGCTTGGTAGTCATCAGTCACCAGGGCTTTTCTCATTGCTACTTGGCCAGCCTTTGCCGACCTCCTCACGGTTCCAGATGTCTGTCCAAATCAACACTATCTTCTTGTCTCTATTCCCAACAGCAGGAAAAAGGAAGAAGGGCATACTTCCTGCCCTTTCACAGACTTACTAGAAATCTTTCAACATACTTCCAGTTAATTATACTGACCGAACAATAGCTGCACGAGTGATTGGGAAATATCGTCTTTTTGGGGAGAGATGGTGGTATGCCTAGATGAAGAACAGTTTGGCAGGGGAAGGAAAAAGATGATGTTGTGATAGCAAGCTAATTGTCACCGCCATGCCATGTCAATTCTTTTTTAATGAATGATGTAATAAGGGGAAAAACATGTTCAAATTCTCTTCTCCAAAACATTACCACCTGTGAGGTGTGAAGTATAGGTTTGAGGAAAGTAAGGGTACCATAGAGACCACTGCAATAACCCAAGTGAGAGAGTGGGGTGTTGCTGACTATGGCAGCAGAGACAATTTCATAAGACTGACAGACTTAGTCACTGACTAGATGTGAGCAGACCCCTGGTTTAGCAACTGTGTGTAACTTTGTGGTATTAAAGAGAGGAGTGATTGCCATGGCATTGGAGCAGATTGCAGAGGAGAGAGGAGGTCTCTTTAGAATGGGCTTCAAAAGAAATTGGCAGAAAGAGAAGAAAAATAGAATGTGGTATTTCAGAAATGCATTTCAAGATTTTGGGAGTGGTCAATTGTATGAAATGCAACTGAGAGCACAAGAAAGAGAAGTATTGATGTGATTGACAGGAGTTAGTAGTTAGGAGGATGTTGATGACCTGGTTAAGAGCAATTCATTGAGTGATAGAAAAAACTAGGTATTATTGGGTGATGGTTGAAAAAAGGAGGTGAGAAAGTAGAGGTGAAACTAGCAAACTTTTAAAGTTTTGCTGTTAAAAGGTGGGGGGAAAAGAAATTGGGTATAGGAAGGGATAGTGTATGTTGCTCTTTTCTTATTTTGTTGGCACATACTTAAATATGTCATGTTGATGGAAAAGAATAGAGAGAAACAGGGAGGTTGATAATGAGACTGGATGATTGATGAAGTGGGGTTCTTGAAAGGGGCACTGTGAGAAATTGCCTTAAGGTAGGAGATGGCATTCCTGTAATCAAAAGGAAGGAGAACAGACAGATGGAGATTCAGGGAAGTGGGAGGAAGTTGAGGACATTCTCATATATAATGACTTTTATTTGCTCTATGAAATAGGAGCTGAAGAGGTGTTTAGTTGAAGGCGTGTTAGTGAGCTAGGTGGATCTTGTGATACTCCACATGCTTTGTCAGCTTTTCCTTAATGAAAAAGTACCTCTTGTTTAGATCTCATTTTTCTGACATTGAATCTGTAGGCGCTTTCATAAGACCCAAGTTTGTGAAATGAGTTAATAATATATGGAAGTGCCCAGCACAAAACTTGGCACACAGACACTGTATAACAAGGACTTTGTGAATAAGTCTGTGTTCTTGGGACACTTCCTGTACATATGGAAAGTCATTCCAAACTCGTTTTACTGTTTACACAGTTTATTTTCTTTCAGGCAAACTTGCTTGTGTTGGGGGAAAAAAAAAGAAACAACTTTCAGATTTCAATAATCATACCCTTGTGAACCATAACAGGGCAGGTACTGTTAATTTGTTTTGGGTATTTGGCACTGTTTCCAGAAATAGCACAAATATGCTACCAAGAACTGGGTTAAACTCTTGCTAATGAGAACAGTGTGTCCATGGCTGTGTGATGAATTCAGCTTTTCTTCTAACTGGAAACTAAGTTGTGAACAGACTTGGCAAGAATGCAGATCATGGTAGACAGATTTTCAAAGATCTTTTAAAAATCTTATAGTTTCTGCAGAAAATCTAGATTGACATCCTGGTGGGCAGAATGTTAAATCATGTTCTTTAGTAGATTGCCAGCCACTTTCTTTTGTTCATTCCCTGGAGGAAATTGGATATTTGACCAACTCTTTTCTCCTAGTAAGAAGAGGACACGAGAGGTCTAGCTTCCCCTGCACATTTTGCAGGCACCTCATGGGTCTTGCCTCACCTCATCTGCAGTTTACCCTACAGTATATTTAGTTGCAGTGGTTTTTCTCAAACACTGAATTCCATTCATGGCTGGGAGAAAGAGAAGTAGGGTGATTAGGATCGAAAGTACAGAGATTGAGCTAGTGACTGACTAAAGTGATTCAGAGTACCACAGAGGCGGTGACTGGCAGTGCATGGTATTCCCTGTTGTCTCTGAACAGTTGCTTGAGTGATATCTTTGTGCATTCTCCTGGGAAATGAGAAGGGGAAAGTGGGGGGCAGATCTAAAAATGTCTTTGTAACTAGGTGTGTCTGGTATGGCTTCTGTTGCCAAGTAACTTTCTGACACAGATATCCCCTTGGCCTGTGGAACTAAACTGAGCTCTGGGGATTACTTAGTGAGACCTGTGGTGGAGGTCGGGCATAGCATCACCAACAAAGAGAACATTTTTTGGTATATAGGGTAATTTATGTGATGGAAATCTATGTTGGCTACCAAAATTAACCTGTAATAAGCTTTGGACAAAAAGTTTCCTGGCTTCCTGGAATGGAAGCATTGGTACCTCTGTCTTTCTTTGCACATGTGTGTGTGAGGGTGGATATAAGTCATGAAACGCAAATGAGAGACCTCCAGTGGAGGCTTCTAACAGCACGACTAACCTGACCTCTCTGGACACTTTCCCTCTCTTCACACCGTGTTACTTCACGCCTGTAACTCTTCTTCCCTGTGCCTCCATGGTTCCTCTCAGAGGCCTTTTCTTGTTCATAGTCAAATAGTCAACACACACTAGCTACATGTTATATTAATATTGAGCAGAAACTTGAGTTCCTCAGTTGCTTTAGCCACATTTCAAGTGCTCAGTAGCCACATGTGGCCTGCAAAAATTATAAGACATATCCATAACTGCAGAAAATTTTGTTGGACAGTGCTGTCTAGAGAGTGACAGTGAAAAAAATGCCATTTTGTTGATCTTTTCATGATCTACTTAAATATGAAGAAATCTTTTTTACATTGTTTACAGTTTTGTAAAATTTTTGCCTTGAAACAACAGTTAGCCCATCCCTGAGATAATAGTAAGAACACAGGTGTTGAGCATGTCTAAAACCCGAGTCCTGCCATTCTGCTTTGTTTTCACATGTGTCTGAAGAGCAGCATTTTCTTAGGTTGATACTTTTGGAACTGGTTACACCTATAACCTCCTTTTCGTCTTTTAATTCAAAGTTAAGGGTATATTGTTGTGTTTATTAAATTCAAATAGTTTCCTGATTACTAAACTAATACTTCAGAAATTTTATTCTATTCCAGTTTTAGTGTCTGCAAATGAAATGTTTTATATAGCTGAATTTACTGTATAATTTGTCAACTTGTACCTGTATTCCCGTTCTTCATAGCAATCCTGCATTCTCCCAGATATGTCACATACACACAAATAAGCTTTATTAAATTTTTTTTCTGGAAAAATCTGCATTCATTTGGAAATCTTTAAATATACGTTCTAAGTTTTTTAAATGCGTATTGCATCTTGAGGACATTATGCTAAGTGAAGTAAGTAATCACAAAAAGATGTTGTATGATTCCACTTGTAT
This sequence comes from Scalopus aquaticus, assembly GCA_004024925.1. Classification (NCBI taxonomy): domain Eukaryota; kingdom Metazoa; phylum Chordata; class Mammalia; order Eulipotyphla; family Talpidae; genus Scalopus; species Scalopus aquaticus. Next base: position 97,820 of record PVIJ01003945.1, on the reverse strand, counting down.
GAGGTACCTAGTATGGTCAAACTCATAGAGACAAAGTAGAAGGGTGACGCCAAGGATTTGGGTGGAAGAGTGAATAGAGAACTTATTTTTTAATGGGTATAGTTCCAATTTTGCAAGATGGAAACTGGTTGTACAACTTTGAATATACTTAACACTATTGAACTGTGCATTCAGGTATGTTTAAGATGGTAAATATTATGCTATACATATTTACTATAATTAAAAACAAAGTGATATAAAGCTGGTTCTTTCAACTTACTGGTTTTCTTTGCTTGTCTTTGCTATTTTTGGCCCTTTGAAATTTCTTCCTTACTTTATTAAAACTGTTTTTTTTTCTCGGGCCTCCCTGGTGACCTAGGGATTGAGTCTCAGCACTATCACAGCTACCGCCATGAGTTCGATCCCCATTCAGGGAGCTTCCCACATGGCACAGCACACCTCTCCTGTCTAACCCGCTGCTCCCCTCAGCAGTGTATTTCAGTCAGTCCACCTGTACTGCTCCCTACTCTGTCTCTGGTGAATCCTCTCACCCACCCCCCCACACCTCTGGCCTACATCCCAGTTCTTGTACACACACACAAATATTTTTTTTGTTACACCATCCACCCCTTTGACCCTTCTTCCAAACCCCTTCCCTCTTACATCAGAAACTTGACTTTGGTTTTCAATGTTAGTTTGTAATTTTTTTGCTTTGTCAGCATTTGCTTTGCTCCCTCATTTTATCAAACCATGTGTGAAATTGTGCAATATTTGTTTTTAATCTTTTTGACCTGCTTTGCTGCACATAATTCCCTCAAATTCCTTCTATTTTGATATAAATGGTAATACCACGATGGTAATAAATGGCTATACCACATCTAATCCTCCATCCATGGACTTGTAGGTTGTTTCAGAATCCTAGCTATTATAAATGCTGCTGCAATAAACATGTAGGGCATAAAACTTTTGAATTCCAAAAGTGAGATTACTGGGTCTTATGGTATATCATTTTCAGGTTTTTTTAAAAGATAGGTCCAGATCGCTTTCCATAGTGGCTGTACTAGTTTACATTCCCATCAGCAGTGCATCAGAATTCCTCGTTCCTTACGTCCTCTCCAGCACTGGTTAATGGAGTCTTTTTAATGTACACCAGTCTCACAGTTGTGAGATGATAACTCATTGTACTGTTGATTTGCACAAAACCACCCTCTTATTAAAAGTGATGATGAGCATTTTTCCACATACCTGTTGGCCTTCTGTATATCCCCTTTGGTAAATGTATATCACCTCATGTATAAATGCCCAAGCAAACAGGGTTGGCCTGAAGCAGTGCCACAAGTCTGTGGTACCTTCTGGCAGGGAAAGGGACAGAAAGGTCCAGCAAGCCTGGGACAAAAGAAGCAAATCAAAGTACAAATCAAGATAACAGCTGCTATTGTCAGCCTCCCCATATGTCTCTCACTCATGTCTCTTCCAATTGTCTTTCCATGTCTCAATTCCATATGTTTCCTTCCATGTCCCCCAAGTCCCTGGTGTAGATCCAAAGCTGAGAAGCAAGCACACCCTCCTTCACTTCTCTCTGGCCCAGGTGTCTCTCTCCTCTGTCTCCCCTTCAGGTCTTCTATAGCTACCCCTGGCCATTCAACCCCGTCCTTCCTTAGGGAACCCAGAACTTCCCCTTTTACAGCAGTTTCTCATTACAGTAGCATCCCAGTACTTAAGTCGTACCCTCTGGAGAACTGTGCTGCTCACAGCCTCGTCCCCTACTTCAATTATTTTCTGTCACCAGCACTTTTTTAAAACATGAATGACTAACTTAGAGTTACTTACTAGGAAGACTGTCAATGCCCCCACATTAGGGAATTACAGGAATGAGTGTTAACTGACGAGTCTTGGAGAAGAGTGCTTCATGTTTCTCAGTATTAACACCAAGTAAGAAAGTGTAGGCTTCTGGGCTTGGCAGTTCATATAGTATATTGTCGAGTAGGGGAAATCAGAATCAGAGACTAGTTTTCTGTGGAGGAGCTGTTAACAAGAATTATGTGGCGCGGAATCTGCACATGACACTTAGTATGTCTGTCTGACCAAGTATAAAGGGATTCTGCAGCCTAATCACTAAAGTATGAACCCATCAACTCCTTTCCCAAATAGAGTTCATCTGTCATACACACTTATAAGTAGAAAATATACTGTACTCTTTTTAAAGCGCTTTCATTTTTGCTATGAGATGTTTAGACTTGCTTGTCCCTCTGCTTTGAACAACGTGGGCGTCTACTGTGTCAGTGTTCTTTTCCTTCGAGGGAGAAGGCGCTGTGCTCATAGAAGTAGATGAGGGGGACATAGAGAAGAGATGGAGTAGGCTCTTCTCAAGCCCCAGCTCCCACCCTCTCCTTCCCTACCAGGAAATTTGTTGGAACAATGAGACACTTTATTTTCCAAATACAGTCTTTTACACAATGGTGCCCAGCAGTTAAATTCTTAAGGAAGGAATTCTTTCCCTATTTTTACCTAGAAGTATGACAAAAACCCTATGCCACCTTCCTCTGAAAGCAAATAAATTTATAACTGAATGGAGAATGGTAAGGAGCATTTGGTTTTGGTTTTTGCCTTCTTTAGAAGGGATAATGTGCGGTCATATATATATACATCTCCAGAAGTGAAGTAGGTCCTCAGTGCTCCACTAATACATACAGACTTGAATTTTATGTATCCTATTTGTTATGTTGGTCGATTGAGAGTTTGTAATTATTGAAAGTAACGTAAGAAACTTGGATATTCTCATCAGCCTGTCAAATATTTGTAGATTGTAACGTAATCCCATCTTGTACTCCATAAAACGAATCACTGAATTACTTCAACGTACTAGGGGAATTGCCAATATGTACTTGGTTTTGAACCAAAAGGGTCCATGACATTAAAGGAATTGCAGTTGAAACTTTCCACAGAAACCATAACTCTTTAAGGAAGCTTGGAAATAATCCTGAGATTGATTTAACTGTTCATAAAGCTGTTTAAATTACATACATACTTTTTTTTTTTAATTTCAGATTCAGCCCTATGAAAAGATAAAGGCCAGGGGCCTACCTGATAATATATCTTCTGTATTAAACAAGCTGGTAGTGGTGAAACTCAATGGTGGTTTGGGAACCAGCATGGGCTGCAAAGGTCCCAAAAGTCTTATTGGTGTGAGGAATGAGAATACCTTTTTGGATCTGACTGTTCAGCAAATTGAAGTGAGTACCATTTAGCCTTTTTCAACACTTTGTTTATAGGTTATTAAAAATGTTACCTTAAAAATAAAAATGTGGATTTGAGCTAATCAAGGAGCTTGCTGTCTTTAGTCTATTAGTACATAAAATCTAAAAAGGTTTGCTGTTCCCAAAGGTAAATCATCAGGGTTAAGTAAAAGTTTCTGATCTTTAAATGACATTTGCAGTTGCTAATATCGTTGGATACATTTGGATTCTTCTTTGTTCCAACCACTCCTCCGTCATTTCTTTTTAGTGGCAGCCTTCATCACAGTTGGGATGATCTGGTTGAGAATTAAATATACCTTGGTGCCAAGTGTGGATGCTAAGAACTGTTCTTGGCTTTTCCCTTCCGATGAAATCGATAATGATACATAAAAGCTCGTCAGGGGCAGTGGCCCTGCCTTTTTCTTTTCTTTCTGTATTTACAAGTTAATTTTGTCAAAATGACAAGAAATAGATCATTTTAGACAGTCTTTCCCAGAGAATAAAAACAGGGAATAATCACCAAGGAAACTACAGGGCCGATTTGGCCCTATCTTTTTCATCCTTTATCTCTAGTGTCTAATACAGTGCTGACAGTCACAACAACAACACAGCTGTAACAGTGACTTGACATTTATCCGGCAGTACTGGACACCAAGTATTACTCTGAGCTTTATATATGAATTGACTCATTCCTGTCAACAACTCTGTAAAATAAGTACTTTTATCTTCTCCGTTATATATAGCTGAGGAAACCAAAGTACAAAGAGGTTGAGTTACTTACCAAAGGTTTCATAGCTACTTAGTACAGCATCAAACTTTGAACTTAATCCATTCGGACTTCTGTGACCCTGTTTTGTTCTCACTCTGTGTTGCTTCATAGCTCTTCCTATAGATTGGTTGATTTTACTTGAGCTCTGATTACAGTTTTTGACATTAATCCTGAGAATAGAGAGCCTTGTCTTTGTGACATTTCTGTTTTCATCTCCATATTCCTCTGGACACAGAGTAAATGCTTAGTCAGCAGTTGCCCACCCAGGGAGGACCCACTGAGGGGTACTGTGACTGGGCACATAACTCTAGTCAGGCTGTGGGATGGGGGCAGGGGCTTCCCAGCTCTGCCACCAAGCTGCCGCCGGCCCTCTGGTTAGCCCTCTGCAAAATGCAGGTAATAATAGTTTCCCTCTTGCAGAGTTGTAATTTAATGAGCAAGTGTGTGGTGAATTGCTTAGGAGAAAGTGTGTTTATGCTAAATGTTGTTTATTTCAACTCTGTATTTTTTGCTCTATGTAGATGATGTTTTGGACATTTTGTGATTAACTAGTAAGATAATTTTACACTTTTAAGTAAATGATAATCAAGTCTTGGTAATCTGATTGTCAATTTCCTCCCTAGCATTTGAACAAAACCTATAACACAGACGTTCCTCTTGTTCTAATGAACTCTTTCAACACGGATGAAGATACAAAGAAAATACTACAGAAGTACAATCATTGTCGGGTGAAAATCTACACTTTTAATCAAAGCAGGTACAAGGAGTAAAAAATTTAACTCTGGGTGGTTACTCCTGGGAGAAAAGGACTTCTTTGTCTTGTTTAAACAGAGCCAAAATCTAATGTTTGCAAGTGTTTAAAGGCTGAACATTTGTTAATATGTATGTGATTGTTGTAATCATTTTGTGAGTCTGTAACTTCTAGTTCTTAAAAAGAAAATCTGCTTGGAATTCTGTTATGTATACAGAATAACAGAGGATCGGTGAGGTTCTGGCTTTCTAAGGGCATATTTGGAATCCAGATGGGTCTTTGAAAATCCTCCTGTAGGCTGTAACATTAATAACCTTCTTTTCTGTGGGAAGTAATCTCAACATCTTTAATAGAGTTGGAAGAAAATTAACAAATTCTACTGAAAATCATTTACTTTAGGGAAGTGGAGTGTAAGCAGAAAAGAATTCAGAAGATGAAAGGTGATGAAGCTCAGGCAACTTGGGAAACAAGGCTTCCATGTCAGAATGGACATGACCTATATAAACTGTATAGAGGGCTATTTCTGAAGTTATACCATTAGTTGTAGTTTTCTTTTAAAACTATTTTTCCGAAGACACTTTCTTACGTTGTAGGTGCTCTGCCTCTATTTTCTGGTTTGTCTTTAGTCTTTTCTGTGCTAGCTTCTCCATTCTCCTGCACATGTGTTCACAAGTGATAGGCAGCAAACATCCCTGAGCATTAGCCTGCTGCTGGGTTTTTGGGAAAGAAAGAGCACCATTGTCTGTAAGGATGTACAGCTTTTCCTAAATAGGTTTTCAGGGGAGAAAAACCAAACCCCAAACCAAATAAATCTGAGAAAATTTACTTAATATATCCTCCTCCTTGCAGAGCCATAAAACATAGTAACTTCTTAAAAATATGAGGTGTCTTCCCATACACATGACCGTGGAAAACTTTCATTTGCAGTAAATACCACCATCTAGAAAACAGATTTTTGGCAATATAGATAATAAGAGATTTTCTTAAGTGGATTCACATATGACTAAATAACTTACGACGGAAAGACTGAAAAGGAGAAGAGTTTTGTTTAATTTTAAATATGTTGTCTTACTTGAAGGTCTGAGATACTCTCCAGATGTGATGTTGAAAAGAACTTTTTTTTTTTTTTTTTTTTTTTTTAGGTACCCAAGGATTAATAAAGAATCTTTACTGCCTGTAGCAAAGGATGTGTCTTACTCAGGGGAGAACACAGAAGCTTGGTACCCCCCAGGTCATGGTGATATTTATGCCAGTTTCTACAATTCTGGCTTGCTCGATACCTTTATAGGAGAAGGCAAAGAGTATATTTTTGTGTCTAACATCGATAACCTGGGTGCCACAGTGGATCTTTATATTCTTAATCATCTCATGAACCCACCCAATGGAAAACGCTGTGAATTTGTCATGGAAGTCACAAATAAAACACGTGCAGATGTAAAGGTAAATATTGAGAAGTGGAAGTTTGGAGATAAACATCTTTACATTTATTCCTATTATATAGTTCAGATGTTTATATTGAAAAGTTTCTATGTTAAGCAGACAGATCTGTCCATCTAATGATATCATTTAAGATGGAGGTAGTGTTCTGTAGAGTACCCTAACTTCCATTTGATATAAGTGCGTATATAAATTCAGATTTACTAGTATTAAAAATCTTTATTTTTAAAATAATCCATATGGGTAATTTTAACTGAAAATACTTCCACATATATCTGTGAACTAAATCTGAAGCATGTGAAAACATTTTGAAGTGTGGTCAAACCTTAATATTACCCTGGTTTGTTATTTAAATGTTTTTATTTCACTGCCCCATTAATGAAAATTTCTGTATTTTTTAAATCACTGTAATATCTCTGTAATGCAAAAAACAATTTTTAATTGTTTGATGGAAACCAAAAATTTCTTTTTTAATCTTTTATGGTGATGACATTTGGTACACAAGACTTTACAACTTATCCATGGAAAGTAAGAGAAGTAGGGAGTATAATATTAAAATAGTTAGTCCCTGGGCTGGGTTCTATGCAAATGTTGCCCTCACATGAATGAATGTCCCTCCTCTCCACACTGCCATGGTCTTGTGCCTGTAAGAACATCTTTAGGTTGGGCCTCCCTGGTGGCATAAGGGGTTAAGTCAGCCTGTGAAGCTATCGGCAGCCACTACAGCACAAGTTCAATCCCCAGCCAGGGAGATTCCCACATGGCGCAGCAGACCTCTCTTGCCTTGCCCGCTGTTCCCCTCAGCAGTGTACTTCAATCAGTCTGCCTGTTCTGCTCCCTGCCCTGTCATTGGTGAATCCTCTCACTTCCCACAACTCTGGCCTAACCCCAACCCCAACTCTTGTATACATAAATAAGTAAATCTTTTTTTTATTTTTTTTAAAGAACATCTTTAGGCTGAGGCTATTTAGGAGCCACTTCTTGTCCACTGTGCCTTTGTCTTCCCTTTTCTCCCTTTGTCCTAGAGCCAGTCAGAGCAGGGTGTAAGGAGGCAAGACTGTTTCTTGATGACTAAATGCTGTTTCTCACTCCCACTGCTTTTTATTATGGACAAGAGGGCAGATAACAGCATTAAGCCACAGACAGCCTGAATTATTTTTTTCTTTGATTCTACCTTCAAACATTTATTACTTTGTATCACAGATGAGAGCATTGCCAATGCTTTTTATTTCTGGGAGATTTCATCATCAGTTTCTTATCTGTAAGTTTCACAGAGAGAGGGATCAAAACAAGGGCAGGAAGAGCACAAGGGACTATGGTGATGGTGCACCGGTGAACTGGTGGTGGAAGTTCTACAGGGACTACGCCTAAGAAAAGAAAGCACACAGTGTGAAAAAACTAAAATAAATAAATTGCTGTAAAAAAAAATAGACCACAAACAATGTGGTTGTGATTGGGAGAAGCTGGGTGCATACATTCATTCTTTATGCCTTTCTAGGGTGGGACACTCACTCAGTATGAAGGCAAACTGAGATTGGTGGAAATTGCTCAAGTGCCAAAAGCGCATGTGGATGAGTTCAAGTCTGTATCAAAATTCAAAATATTCAACACAAACAATCTATGGATCTCTCTTGCAGCAGTTAAAAGACTGCAGGAGCAGAATGCTATTGACATGGAAATCATTGTTAATCCAAAGGTAAGCCAAAGTTTTGGCCTTTTGACTTCCTGTTCCTATGATCATAGTAGGCTACGCACAGACTCAACACCCACTCCAGCCAGTCTATTCTGTTGGTTTTTCCTTTTTGCCTACTCAGAATCTCCAGGTTTTAGCCCTTTCAGAAGACTCTAATATGCCAACCACAGTGCCCTTACTTGACCCTGGGCTGTGGTAGAGGCAAGAGCACGGTGTAGAAAAGTAGAAGAATGTCTCAGTTTTAGTTATTGCTCTGATACTTATGGGCCTTTGGCCATAGGTACTTTGCATGAATTTTCAAATGTTTGGTTTTTTATTGTAAAATAGAAATGTTACTGAACAGAAGAGTTATGATACTGAGTAAAAGTCACATATGTTTAAGCACCTGGCATATGACAGGTGCTTGATAAATGTCAGTTGTCAAAATTGTTTCCTTCAGTGGATCTGAAACCACTCCCCAAATATTAACCAGCTCACATGGAATTAAGTTGTAAGTACCTAAAACCTGTTTTTCTCTCTCCCCCCAACCCCGTTCTTGTAGACTTTGGATGGAGGCCTGAATGTCATTCAGTTAGAAACTGCTGTCGGAGCTGCCATCAAGAGTTTTGAGAACTCTCTGGGTATTAATGTTCCTAGGAGCCGTTTTCTGCCTGTCAAAACCACATCAGATCTTTTACTTGTGATGTCAAACCTCTACAGCCTTAATGCAGGATCTCTGACAATGAGTGAAAAACGGGAATTTCCTACAGTGCCCTTAGTTAAATTAGGTAGTTCTTTTACAAAGGTATGTAATTATAAAGATATGATATATACATGAATTTGTATTTCTTAAATGTGTAATTATAAATATGATAGACATGTGAATTGGAGGCTAATTACAACCCCATTACTAACCCGTTGTAGTCCTTCATCTCTGATGTCTTTTGAAGGGAATTGACCATAGAAGAAAAAGATGGGACTCACTTTTGAAACCTGCTATAGGGAACAATGTTTACATCTGGAGATGTTTTATCTTATGTTATCTGCTAAGACCAGTACTGCTGTCATCAGTGGGAGAATTTTCATTCTGATCTAACAAGTATTTATTGAGCCCCTGTGGGGCTGTGTTTTCGATGCTGTCTTTTTTAGCAGTAAATTAGACAGATTAAAATTCTTGCCTTCAAGGATATCCTAGCTGGGAAAGACAGTACTATAAATAAACGAAATGTACAGTGTGCCAAGTGATGTAAAATGGAGAATGAAACAAAAATAGGGAATGTGTGAGTGGGGTGGTGGAGGTAACAGTTTAATTTTACATGTGAGAAATTGAGTCTACCATGCGGGTACCCTGGGCAAAAGGCAGGTGGCATGGCAAGTACAGTAAAGCCCCCACCCTAACATGGTAAGTGGAGTCCAAATAACTTAGGCAAAATTCAGTGAAATGACAGGGGAGCCATTGTGGCTGGCTTGTGAGGTCCTACTAGCCGTCTGATTCTACTTATGGTTGTGGTTTAGTGCCACCTGGTGTGGATGTGTGTACTGTCTTACATATTAATGGGGGGTGACTATAGGTCCTATGACTGGGCTGAGATTTGTAAGACAGCATCAGACATTTTAGGAATCTCCCTGTTGTCATGGTGCCTCTCTCATTAACCTGGTAGCCAAGGAAAATACTGGTGATAGAAGTACCCATTGGCTTTCTAAAGCCTGAGGGGGAGGGGTCAGACATTTTTCTACCCAGTCTCACTCTCCTTTCCCTTCCCTCTCACTCTTCATAGCCTCTTTCACACCCTACAAGAGATAAGAATTTTAGCTGCCCAAATTTGAGGTGGTTGAGTGGGCCAATGGCTAGTTGCTCCAAGGAAGAACATTTTGGGAACATTAAAAAGCAGTGTGGCTGGAGCAGAGTGAGCAGGTGAGGGGGCAGGGGCAGTTGATCAGAAAGGAAAGAGACTTGATTATGCAGAACATTGTGAGTGAGTATTGGGAGTGGGTTTTTTTCTTGATAAAGAAGCCGCCATTAGAGAATGTGAACGGAGATAAAAGTTAAAGGATTTGCTGTTGGAAATGATAGGAGGGAACGTTAAAGAGAAAGGAGTAAGAGTATGTCTCAAAGCTTTGGGCCTGTGCACCAGAAAGCCTGGAATCGCCATTTATTATATTAAGATGAGAGAAAGCTTGGATAGAGTAGGCTTGGGGGAAACGTTGGGAGTTAAGTTTTGCAAGTACTATACTTACTAGTATAGAAGTTGACTACAGAGTCTGAAACGCAGAACAAAGATCTAGGTGAGATAATTTGAAATAATTTGAATATTGTTAATAATTTGAAAATTGTTAGTTTATACCTAGCATTTAAAGCCTTAAAGATCGGGCCTCCCTGGTGGCGCAGTGGGTTAAGTCTCAGCCTATGAAACTATCCGCAGCCACTGCAGCACGAGTTTGATCCCACCCACAGGGCGCAGACCTCTCCTGCCTCACCTGCGGCTCCCCTCAGCAGTGTGCTTCAGTTGATCTGCCTATTCTGCTCCTCGCTCTGTCTCTGGTGAATCCTCCTTCTCACCACCCCACACCTCTGGCCTACACCCTAGTATACATAAGTAAATATATCTTTAAAAAAAGTAATGCTTTCAAGATCACCCTGCGGGGGTCGGGGGGAGATTGAGTGGGGACTAGATAGAATTCCAGAATGGAGCCCTGAGGTACTCCAATGTCTAGGAGATGGTAATGAATTAGAAGATACAGCAAAGGTGACAAAGGAGCCACAGATGAGAAACTGAGTAGGAAACTATGAATTGAGTAGGAAATTATGCGTGTCCTAAAAGGCAAATGAAGAAAATGTTTCAAGAAAGAGGGAGTGATTATTTGTGCCAATTCAAGTAAGAAGATTGAGAATTCACCATTAGGTTTGTCAATATAGAGGTTTTGGAGCCTCACTGGAATGGATTCACAAGAGAATAGAAATCAGATGTCAATATAGACAATTTATATAAGATTTGAGGTTTCTTTGCTTTTCAAAGATGGGAGGATTTATAGCATGTTTATACATTGATGGGAATTAATACAATCACTGCACAATTCTCTTGAACAAGCCATCAGAACTGTTGCCCTTAAGTTATAGTAGTAGGGGGCAAGTGGTGGAAGCCATTGGAAGTTTTCTTACTCTGTTTTTTCCTCAGCAAAATAGGAGATGCCATATGGGAAAATCCTTAGGGCCTGAAATTAAATAATGTGTGCTGTTACTTTTCTGAAATATGTTTTTCTTCTGAAACCTCCCAAGCCTACAAATTCCAGCTGTAGTCTAGCTTGCTTTGAACCATAATGATCTTTTTCCAGCTAACTCCAGATTACATGAACTGCTCATCTGGCTCTTAGCATATTGGTTGTTTATCTTTTCACTTCTGATTCATCTATCTTTATGTCTGATGTGCTTAGCAGTATTGTAGGTTGTTTGATTTTAGGGTCAGTATTCCTATCTCCTGCCCTCTCTATGTATATGGTGCTAAATAGATTTCATAGAGGCTCTGAACTTGGCTATAAAATGTTTTAACAGTTCAGTTAAAACTATCTTGTGGGCCTTCCCAGTGGCGCAGGAGTCAAGTCAAGTCTCAGAGCTATCAAGCTGTCGCCAGCCACTGCAGCATGAGTTCGATGTGGTCAGGGAACTAGCTCACAAGGCACAGCAGACCTCCCCGGTCTTGCCTGCTGCTCCGCTCAGCAGTGTATTCCAGTAGATCTGCCTGTTCTACTCCCCACTCTGTCTAGTGAATACACACACACACACACACACACACACACACACACACCCCTCCCCCCCACCTCTGGGGGGCCTACACTGCAGTTCTTGTACGCATAAATAATCTTAAAAAAATAAATCTTTAAAAAAATCTTGTTAATCTCTTTTTTAAACCCACTTTTGAAACAATTTTACATGTTTCTTTTTTCTGTTCAGGTTCAGGATTACCTAAGGAGATTTGAGAGTATACCAGATATGCTTGAATTGGATCACCTCACAGTTTCAGGAGATGTGACATTTGGCAAAAATGTTTCTTTAAAGGTATGTTATGATGGATATAGGGGTACCAAATATGAGAGAGACACCCAGAGAGGGAGGGAGAGGATAAGGGCTCAAAATGGAGTAGAAAAGGGCACAAGGTACCATGGTGATGGGTAACGGGTGAATTGCTGGTGGGCTACTCAAGGGGAATACAAAACATAAAAGATATAAATAACAACAAAAAAATTTTTAAAAAGGTATGTTATGATGAAAATTACAGTTCTTACAGCTTCACAAAACAGGTTTCATTTTTTAGTCCTAATTTTATGTTTAAGTAATACTATTTTAGTCTGTACCAGGTATTTAGACACATTTTAAAACAAAAAATTTATTGTCTTCTAGAGATACACAACACAGTTAAAAATAAATCATAATTGCTGTATATAGGAGTGTTGTGGAATATAGCATTTAAATGGAAAGAAAACACTAGTAATTGAACTAGCATAATTTTATTGAGTCTTTAAATTGTTAACACATTGTTTGCGGGTAGTTTGCTACTACCAGTCAAAGTAAAATGTATAAATACGTTTCCCACATACAATGTGTTAAAACAGCATTAGCTCTCACTCAAGATGACTACATAAATATAAATGGAGAAATATACTGGATGTAATCTATTTGTGTTAAAGTGATCTGTTACCAGTATAAAGATATTTGTTTACATTACTGTAGTACTTGGGTACTCTTGGGTATTACTCTAACCAAGCATAACAAAGAGGAAGGACTATGGGTGTAAGTATTAAAGCTTAGAACTAAAGAGCCAACAGTTTCTTCCTAATCAAGTATTTTTTAAAAAATCCATACCTAGATGTCATTTGCTTCCTAGTAAAGCTATTTAAATGAAGATCTTGGAAAAAAATATGAAACTTTATTGCCAATACTGCTTCATCTAAATAGTCTCACTTAAGAGATGCAAAAAATGTATCAGTAAATTATTCTATAAGAAAAGAAAAGCCCAAACACCGAGCACCATTTGGTTTCTTTAAGAAGACTGTGGAAAATGCTGGTGACCTTGCAAGTAGTTCCTTGAAAAGACCGATCATGCTATGGCATTGGGTTTACTTCCTATTCTTGGTACCATCTCTAATAAGGAAGCAAAGAATCTAGAACTGCTGCCAGAATTGTTACAGAAAGACCCATGATTTTCTTTAATATATTCCTTGTTTTTCATGTTTAATATTGTTTATAGTTACTTTGTTACAAATGGAATGCTGCAAAACTTGATAATTATAATAAAATCAATTGTATCTCAGTTGCGGTTGCAGGTATGCTCCTTTTTTTTTTCTTCTTCACTTAGGGAACGGTTATCATCATTGCAAACCATGGTGATAGAATTGACATCCCACCTGGAGCAGTATTAGAGAACAAGATTGTATCTGGGAATCTTCGTATACTGGACCACTGAAATGAAAAATACTGTGTGCACTTTATACTAATTATGGGCTAAATAGTTTCTTACAATGAAATGTTCTAAAATAGGCAGGTACTTTACTATGTTACTGTACCCTGCATTGTTAATTTTTAAAATTTTCTGCAGTATGCTTTTAGTTTAAGAAAAGCACAGATGGAAGCAATATTTTTCTTCTTTGAAGAGGATCCTAAAAGTTCATCTTAAAGTGCAATATCATTGAATCTTAAAACTGGGGCAGCTCTGCTGGAAGATCTCTTAACAGAGGCCTCAATGATGGTCACTTTGAATTGCTCATGTTTTCAAAAATAAAGCTGTGAAGCGGTACATGTGTACACTTCTACCTTTCAATGCTAACCTTAGGAAATGGTGAAGTAAAATGGTTTACTTTTGCTAAAATTATTCTATCAGTTGGAAGACTTGCTCTTGAAATATTTACTCATTGGCCAATTACCTAATAAATCCAGTTTTTGCATTTCTAAGAATCTTAACCATATCATTATTTCTGTAGGAATTAAACTTGAAGCTATTCAGTACCTTTCATCCAATTCTAAAGCTGGGATGCCTGCCTTGTTTTCCACAGACTCTCCATTTATTGAAACAAAGTGGTATTTCTTTTCCAAGCTGGAGGGGGTGGCATAGGCTGAGGTAGGGGGCATTTCTTTCACATCCTTGTCCTCTATATAGTGGATGGGTTTATAACTTTATAAAAAGTTCTCTTTCCTTCACACTTCATTTCTTGAGACTTGCTGTTGTCTCTGAAAAATATTTATGGACAACCTTTCAAAATCAGGTCTGCTGGTAGTTCAGCTGGTGCCTTTTCACTAAGAATTACATTTTCCAATTCTTCCATACCTATTATAGTTAGGCTGCTTGTTTAAAGTTTACTGCATACTATTAAAAAAAGTTGTCTTTTAAAGTCTGGTAATTTTTTATAGCTTTATTTTAGACAGTTTAAGAACCAATGACAGACCTCTGTAATGATAAAGGAAAGAAAACAGACTTTCCTATTAGGAAACCAAAGAGCACAAAGTAAGACTGTCTCATAGTACGTTATCACCACAGGGTTAGGCACTCTGGCAAGGTTAGGCAGATTCCTGGTGTGAGGTGAGGAGGCACAGGCACTTTTCATTTGTAGAGCTGCTGCATCTAATTTTGAAGGTAGGTATTATAAAAGTCGTTAACTTACTCATCTTTTGTTTCTGGCCCAACACAGCAGCCTATATTTTAGAAGTTCTACTTCTCCCTGGTCTTTGTTTATATATACATCAAAAGTAACTTAAAAACAAGAACACAAGAGGTTCATACTTCATGTTATCTAAATGTTAAAACGAGAACTCATAAGCAGACAGAATACATGATTAAGTATTCTTACCGTTGCTAGAAATAAAAAGTCCCCCACTTCCGCAAAATTCACCAACCCGGGCCTCCCTGGTGGCACAGCGGTTAAGTGCTGTGTTGTGGAGCTTTCAGCAGCAGCAACTCAAGTTCTACACTCTGCCGGGGAGATTCCCACATGGCGTGGCAGACCTCTCCTGCTTTGCCCGCTGCTCCCCTCAGCAGTGTATTTCTGCCGATCTACCTGTTCTACTCCCCACTCTATCTCTGGTGAACCCTCTCACCACCTCAGGCTTCTGGCCTATACCCCAGCTTGTATGCATAAATATATATTTAAAAAAAAAATTCACCAACCCTTCATAGATACTTTTATAAAAATAGTCATTGACCTATAGCCTCTCACATAACACTTTTTGAAAAGTATTTCTATTAGAAGGTGCATAAATAAATGCCAAAATCTTTGTGATCAGCCTTTCAAGTATTTAGACTATTCTGAAGGCTTTCCCCAGTTAACATATGATGGTAGTAGAAAGATTAAATACTAGACACACAAAGCCTCAAACTTGACATTGGTCACTAAAACAAAAACAATTTCTAAATCCAAGCAATCAAAAGATGTTTATTTTTTATAGAAAGATCTGTAAAAAAATAATTTTCAAACAGCTTTACTTTTATAGAGAAAACTTTCTACAGAGGTTGACTAAGATTTTAATATTTTAAACTGTACCATCATTAAATAAGGTGGGACACCATATGAATTTCATTGCACTGGAAGAAATGCAAAGCATTTTTTAATATAAAGTATACAGAGCATTCTAGTCAACTACAGCTGTGTTACAGCTATGTGTTCTTTTGGATTTGGTCCAAAGAAACCTGAGTCTGTTTCCAGAGAGAATGAAAAATGTTATAGACACCTGATCAGTTACTCCTCACTGAAGGAAGCACAAAAATGGCATTCCTTGCGGATCCCAGGGAATCCCAGTTTCCCAACTCTGATACTTTCCTTTTCCTTTTACCCCATCCCACTTTGGGTTTCAGGTTCAGTTCTTGAATCACAGGCATCCATATGTTCTTCACAAACACACATCCCATGGTCAGATGAAGTACCCAGTTTTCCTGTATGTCATATCACCTCTTCTGTTCCCAGATCTCAGCCATATTTAGGTCCAAATCTGTAAGGCCTTTTAAGGCTTGAAGATTTCCAGTGTAAAAAGCTACATCTGCTGTGACCAACCTAAACATTGGAGAGAAAATTAGTTTTAAAAAAAAAATTACTTTGAGGTAACGAATTACGATACTGTGTGTTTTAGGGGTATAGGTTCACACCTCTTCAAAAGTGTGATTACCATGCCATGCCTATTACCAGAGTACCAATAATCCTCTACGTGGTCCATAGGGCTCCTTCCCCTCTTCTCTCCCCCTCTGGTAGCTTTAGTTCTACAATCAGAAAGCTCCCACTTTCTTTTCAGATGATTAAAGTAGCAACGCTCACAGAATCAGAGCCCTACCATGGTTGCTAAATTATTTATAATTCATATTTCTTAGGGACCAAATGTGAAGATAATCCCCTTGGCAGGATTCCTCTTATCACAGTTGGGCCATTTAATGTTCTATTTCAACAAATGTTTTGAAAAGAAACCAATGCAGTTTAGAGTTAGTTTTGTAATTCTGCCCAAATAAATGCTTAAAACAGCATCAAACAGAAAAAGTTTTAATTAAAATGTTTTTTAATTGTCATTAAAGTATAACATATATGTGGCTAGTGTAATCAAGGGAAAGACAAGGTTTCTGTATGTCATCCTAAGGGCTGGGAGTTCAAGTTTAAGTACTACTGGAAATAAAGATTGATAATGATAATTATATTAACACTTGATGAAAAAAGAATTATGCTTTTGAGTACAGAGATGTCACATACTCAAAGAATGCTCCCAGAAAGAATGCTCAGATAAACAGAAATGTCAACACTCCATGTATAAAAAATAGGAGAGGGCAGGTTTAGGAATTGGCAGATTAGATATATATTTTGATGGATATGGCGTAGAGAGAAATGGGAGAGTGATTTATTTAGTAGTTTTTAACAGAGAAGAGGAAATATGACTTCAGTTTTTTAATGAACATATAGATTGCTGGACTACACGGGGGTAAATGTGTTATAAGCAACCTTAATATTTGGTCTAATTTATAAATGTTCTGATTTGTAAATACCTTTGAATTTAGGTACTTAAAGTTTCACCTTTTACCACATGACAGAATTTAGTAAGGACTATATTTTAAGGACCATATTTTTCATCTTTAACTCAATCAGGGTGTTTTTTAAAAAAAGTTTATACTTTCTGTGAAAATCTGGTAAGTATACTGAAACTGACAGAAACAGTTCAAAGCAAATCCTTTTCTAAGGGAAGCTCCCCACATTAAAAATCAAAATTAATATAAATCCTTTAAAAAATATCAAGGTATGCTTAATAGACACACTTTTACAGTTCAATAGAAAGTGTATATTTACATCAAAGTTGAAAAAAATTTGATAAAAGAAAAGCATAGGTAGCCATGAGGGCATGTATAAAAATCTATAAAATCAAGACAAAAACACCCAAGAGAAAAATGGGCAAAGAACACAAACAGGGAAAATCACAGATGAGAAAATCTGAATGACCAATGAACATGAAACAATGACAAACATTAGAAAATACAAATCAAGTGGTTGCCTGGCATACGGGCAACAATTAAAACTTTAACAGCAAATGTTGGTAAGATATGGGGAAATGGTGGAAGTATAAACTTGGTACAGCCACTTTAGAGCACATTTTTAAAGTACGTTCTGGCAATACCTAGTAGGTGAAAGTGTACTGATCACACCACAAACAAGTATAAGGATCTTCACTATGGCATGTTTGTATTGGGGAAAAAAGTAATAACCTTCAAATATGTCACTAGGGGAAATGCATACATTAACTATGGTTTTTCACGTGAGAGGATATAATAAAGCAGTCAAAGAAAGGGCACTGTCTATACCAATAAATCAATTCAGTGGAAAAAAGCTGCAAAATAACATGTAAATAAACAAATTTATAAACTAGTACCACACATTTTTCTTAGGTACAAAGATAATAAATAAGGAGTTGAAGGATGTAAACCAAACTTACTAAAAATATTGCCTAACGACTGGGAAAAAGAGAGTGAACCAGACATGGGGTGAAAGGGCTACTTCAACTTCATTCAGAATGCCATGTTTTTAATATGATAAATAGCTTTTTAAAGTGAAACTGAAAAATGTTAATTCTCAGTAGCAGGAATTCAAGTGTTTTATTCTTTTTATGTCTATTTTTAAAATAAAATACAGAAAATACATTAAAAATTACAGGGCTAGGAGGAAAAGGGAGTAACTGCTTAACGGGTACAGGATTTCTTGGGAGTAGTGAAAATCTGCTGAACTATCAATAGAGAGAGGTGGTGGATGCACAATAACTGTGAGTGTGCAAGTGCCACTTAATTGTTAATTTTAACACCATTTTATGTTACCAGAATTTCACTTTTAAAAAAAGTACATTTTTAGAACCATTTCAGGAACAAAATTTCCTTGTAAACAGATTGTTCTATGTCTCGCTGAAGTCTAGAGTTTAACTTTTACAGAATTGTATCTTTTAAAGTATCACTCAAAAACATAAATTGACTTGCACAGAATTAGTGTCTTCAAGTATGTGAGTGAAATTTTCTAAGGTTGTACTGACCCCCAAATAGCTATATTAACAAAATAATCGGTAATAAGTTAGTCTGGGTGGTTTAGAAGTGTTAGTCTGAAAAAAATTAAACCACTGACCCATATTTAGTTATGAAAATAAAAGTAGAAGGGTATGACTTAAGTGAGGCTTTAAAAATAATAGTTATTTTGAACAGTCTCTGGGAAGAATTTGGTATTTGTTATACTGTATTTGAATGTTTTTTAAAATTTTGAAAAATAACAAATTCTAAAAAAGAAATAATAAAGGGAATAGTAAAGGGAAAGAATCAGATTTTTGCATAAACTCCCAAATATGGCCTGGTCAGAGATATAACAGTTGCAAGTTTCCCAAACAGCTTTTTGCAAAATCAATTTTTGTTTTTTTTATTTTATAAGTTTGAAATTTATGCCTGAAACTCCTTTACCAGGGAATAAAATATTTTGTTCCTAAAAACCCATAGAATAGGTAACACATCCAGGAAATATTAAGTTGATACAACTAGTAAATAGCAGAACTTAACCCAAACTTTCTGATTATAAATCCTACATTCTGTCATATACTATTTCACCAATAACACAACAGTCCAAAAGCGTACAATAAAATATATATGTATCTCCATTATTTTTTGAGACCCTGTAAAGGAATTTAAGGCAGATCTTACTCTCATTTTATAAATGAGATACAGAGTGTATGTGACTTTTACATGGTCACACAGCTACAAAGTAGAACGCTGAGTCCTGTGTGCAGAGAGGAAGACTACAGGGTAAACTACGGAGGTCCCACTAACACTGCTTCAAGATGGATCTGTAAGGTCAGTTAAGTAATTGATCACTTATAAAACACTTTAACATAGACAATAGGTAGGTATATTAAAAAGATAGCTCCACAGAGAAGGGGAAAAGGCAAAAAAAAGTTTGTTAATTTTACCATTTTTGTGCCCCATCATGATTACAGTTGAAAAAGACAGTATAAATATAAAATCTAGTCAATTTAATATGGGATTATGTGGCAAAACCATGGTGAAAACATACCCATTTTGAGGTCCTCCATCATTTATCACATTTAAATGAGATAACTGTTTTTTCAAGTGTAGTTTGTAACTTGCATTAATTCTTAAAAATAACATCTGGAAAAGAAATAAAATTAAGTTTCTTGAAGCTCTACTAAATAGAAGATAAAACAATCTGAGTTATCAATATGAAATCATTATTAAGAGAAAATGTCTGTAAAAAATTTTGTTTTGGCATATTTAAAAAATACTCCCCTGAAAGTATTACTTCAGCATAGGTTTTTTTTTTCTGTAGTTGGATAAAAGCTGTCTTTTCCTGTTCCCTCAGCAGTACTTATTATAGCGATATGACTTATCACTATCATTCTGTACCTTGGAGTAGTTCTCTAGAATATGTAAGTGGGATCAATCATGATAGGTAAAAAGAAATGGAGAATTCTGATATTTATTAACTAGGAACTTGATAAAGAATACAAAAAAATTTAAACTTTTAAACTGGTAAAATTACCTTAATTTGTTCCTGCATTAAGATTTTTCATGCAGTGGTACAATACTTCCCTGAGCAACATCTATACAATTAATTTATGGAAACAATTTTGTAGAAAAATGTATTTTTTAATGGGACAAAATTATAAGATCATCATGGAAAAGGTTTGTAGAATTACTGGTATTTTCAAGTGGCACTACTGATATTAAACCTTTAACTTTTATCCAGTTTTAATGTGAATTTCCTTTACATTAGGATGCACATAAACACATAAAGTACCTGTATGCCCAGCTCCCTGAGGTGAGTTAGTCTTACTCTAGGACTAGAACTCAGATAGCAAATCCAGAGGTGAGCGTATCAAAGGTGGAGGCATATTACAGATGGAGTAAGAAGAATGGTTGGTTAGAAAGAAATGAAAAGGAAGATACCCTAGTAGGTGCTCCATATTTCATGGTTCCCCCTCAGTCTCCAGAGAGCCCTCAGGGAGCTGGATGCTATTTAATCATGAAGGTGCTTATGATTAATGAAAACCTATGGAAGCATGAAAAAAATGGTAATAGCTAGTACAGGACAGAAGTCTGAGGTAGCAAGGGGAAGGAAACCAGCAGGACCAAGTGCAGGCAAGAGACATTAGGAAAGATAACTTCTCCCAAATATCATTTTCATGTACTCAACCAATTGAATACAAACTGAAATAACAAACTTATCTAAACAGCAAAAATTTCAGTGAACATTAATTTTATTGGTTATACAAGTAGTTTTGGATGATAACATTGTATCATTCTACAATTAGGCTTGAATGAGATTACCTGGTACAGAGGAAACAAGCTAATTTAGAAAAAGACTGGAGAAAAAAGGGAATACTGTAACTTTTAAAGTGGTAGGAGAGGGATGAGGGGGAGGTTGGGGATAGGGTTATAACTGATGAATGAAAAGAATTCTGATATTACTTTTCTAGAGGAAGATAACAGGGACAGAAAATGGATACTTCATAGGTAAAGAGGAGATGACATGTGCCAGGGACTATCCATTTTGTTATTTTTCCTGGTTAGTGCCCCCTACAGATCACTTATGCTGATGATCTAACAAATACTACCTACAATGTATATTGCTTGAGTTACTTTATGTGTCAAATTATTAAATCAATCATTAGTTCCTCCTAAATCCAGTTTGGATTACAATCATAGTAGCTAACATTTTATTATGCATTGATAAATGCCAACTCTGATTTTTAAACAAATAATGTAGTGAATGTTGTAAGCAGAACCTAGGACTTCTGATACTCAATGGACAAATACAAAATCTACTCTTTAGAAATGCTGACCATATAGCAAAGTTATCGCTCTGCCTTGTCAGAGCAAGAGCACTGAAGTCAGAAATTTTTATTTGTGTTCCACTAGTCAATTCAACAACCTGAAAAATGATGGCAATCATATTGTAATATGAACTCAGTGTAACTGTGCCAAAAGTATGTAAAAACACTCCAATTCTGCATGCATATTATATGGCATATATTTTAAAAATAGTTCAGGAATTAGGAATTATTACTCACTCGTGTTTGTTCTTCTGGAAGGAGATCAAAGATAGCTTCATGCATTTTTGCCATTTGCTTACAAATATTCCTGAAACAGGTAGAAGGAACGGGAGCTTTCACTTCATACTAGCAGGGAAAAATAATGAGAATTATGTTCATGTCCTCAAGATTGCAATACTGTCCTCACCGTTTTCCTCAGCTCAGGATCCTACACTAACCAAAGCAGAGGTTAGCTACCACTGGAAAAAGCAGCAGAGAAAGAGGAGAAAAGCTCCACATTGAATGATTCACATTACTTGATTTTAAGATATGGCAAACTAACACATGGGAAGATGCACATTCATAATTACGTAGATTAAAACCACAATGAGAGATTACTCTACACCTACGTACTAGACTAACATTCAAAAACAGACAGACAATAGAAAGTCTAGGGTAGCTGAAGAGCATCTACAATTCTTATGTATCACAAATAGGAAGAAAAAAATGGCATAGTCACTTTGGAAAAAAACTTGGCAGTTTTTTTATAAAGTTATCATCAGTATTTACATTTCTATGCAACCATCAATCAATCTCATTCCAAGGTATTTACACCAAAGAAATGAAAACACATGCCCACACAAAGATGTACACATGAATGTTTATCAGCATTATTCATGGTCCAAGTATTATCTCTTTATCCTCACTACAACCTCATGAGGCTCTACTATTATCTCCATTTAGAGACAGAAACTAAGGTTTAAGGAAATTAATCATTTATTAAGGTCCTGCAATGGCTAACATGTGACAAACATGGAATTTGAACTTAGGTCTACTTGACTCCAGAACTCCAATATAAAACTTTATTTATACGACTCCTATCAACATACCTGTTCATGCTCTTAGCTCAGAATCTCTCTTCACCTCAACTTCATTTAACCTAATCTTAACTATCTTTAAAAGTAAAATTTAGGGGCCTCCCTGGTGGCGTAGGGGTTAAGTGTCAGTACTATCATGCTATCACCACTGTGGTGTGAGTTTAATTCCTGTCCAGAAGCTAACCCACATATGGCACAGCAGACCTCTCCTGTCTTGCCTGCTGCTCACCTCAGCAATGTATTTCAGTAAATCAGCCTGTTTTGCTCCCTATTCTGTCTCTGGTGAATCCTCTTATCCCCTGCACGCACCTCTGGCCTACACCCCAGTTTTTCTATGTATAAATAAATCTTAAAAAAAATAAAACATACACACACACACATGCCTCATCCATAATGACAACCATTGCTTTCGAAGTATTAAAAATTACAACAGCACTAAATCAAGTTCTCATGACACTTGATATATTCTAACTCTGTTATAATTATTGGCATACTTTTCCTATTAGATGATTTACTATTTGAGGACAGATTAAAGACTTATTTACCCTTGTATATATCAGTTACCTAACACAATTTAATTGAATGAATGACTGAATGAATGAATGGTGGCTGCGACACTGGTCCAGCCAGTAATGAAACTAGATGTTAATGATTATCTACCCAAGCAATGTACTCTTACTTATTACTCTTAGCTTTTTAGAATCAGTATATTACTGTGTTATTCTTTTTCCCCCAAATTAAATGTCTATGTGTGTGAACAGACACCATTTTATCTGGTTTTTTCATTATTTTTCTCATGCTTCCAGAACCTTTCAGATCCAAGTAGGAGATAAAGTCTATCAAAGTATCTTGCTTTATAAGATTACTCTAAACATATTCTTGGTCAAAAAAGTATAAACTAAGTAAACCTTCAAACTTTAAAGTTATGAAATTTTGTTTTCTCCCTGAGTCCTGGGCTGAAAAACTTAGGGAAAGGAAAGAGTCAGATAGGGTAAAAGAGACCGGGCTAGTTAAATTAAATCTTTTGCAAGATACCCTCTCAATCTAATTGAGAATTCTTTGGGAAAGGCTCCTCCTTTTAATGATTGATTGGGAATGTGGAGCAAACAAGAAATGAATATAAAAATTGTTTATCTATGAGGGAAATAATAGATCATTTCAAAGTGTCTTGTTAGTCTGGAAAGTAAGTAATACACTATCAGAAATAATTTATTTACTTTTCTATTTTGATCTTTGTTCTTTCAATTCTTCCTCTAGAAGGCTTTCCAGGGTTTTAAATTAAGTATTTTATTTGTCAATGCAGCCATATAAAATTACTTTTGTACAGGGCTTCTATCATTGTAGAAATTACCTTCCCTCCCTTTGACTACCTGGTCCCTTCAGTGATGAATGTCAACTATTTTTTTGGGGTTTTCTAAAACCTGAAGAATTTGATTTTTTAGACAACTGTGAGTTAGGCCATTATAAGTGGCCTTTACAACAGTAGGTGGTCACTTTTTTTTTTTTAAAGAACTAAAAAACAATCTAACAATTGGTGAATGAATATTTTTGAAAGAGATATGATTCTTTTATCACTTTTTATTTATAAAGAATTCTTTATAAGATGAAAAGTCACAAGGCCTTTAAGCTAACCCTAATAATTTCCATAAATCATTACCTTAGATAACAGCTTGTCAAATAAGCTATCCATTATCGCTACCAGTTTAGCTGATATTTCAGCTATGTGGTCATGGTAGTCCTGTAATGAGAAATGACACTATTGTAAAATCCCAGAGACAAATCTGACGAAGATTTAAAAGTTAAGGAATTAAATTTATGAAAATCCAGTAAAAAATGTATTTAAAAATACCTTAGTAATATGATCAAAATGCCTAAGCATGTTATATTGCTTAGGCTGCAGTCGAGCTTCAAAATGAGCCCGGATCACAGGAATGTAGTGTACAATTAACTGCAAACAGCGTGAAGAAAGAGCTGAACATCCAGGGAGTAGATATGTTATGGAGAAAGAAATAAAAAGATATTAGTTGACTTCAATTATGTATCAAATTTTAAAAAATGTTAATTTTATACAGATCCCAGTTTATTTCATAAGTAAAGAACATAGTGGCAGAAAGCAATTTTTCATTTTGTTTAAGTGTTTGGTACACAACAATGTAATAAACATGCTGCTGTCCCCAAGTTTGACTCAAGTTATGAGCACTGCTAGCATGAGGAAGCTAATGGAATAATGATTCTTCTCTGACATTCAGATACCTTTCAACCCAAAGTACTTCATACATATTACATCTTAATAGTGGTGCAACTTCCAAATAACATACTTGTTAGTGGAGAAGTTCCTCATTACATTTCCCCAGATGTGAGTTTTCCAATATGTTAATACCATAAACCAATAAAGCAATGTTTGTTACTTTTAGAACCAATAAAAACACAATGAGTACAGCAACATCAGGGTAATACCTCAGCATGTGAATTAAATTTACGAATCCATACCCAAATTTTTTGTAGTTATCGTTTTTAGTCCAACAACTTGCAGTGCACCAGCTCCAAGAACTAACTGGCAACTTCTTGAATTGAAGTACTAACAAAGGAAGAAGAAGAAAACAATTAAACAATTTATTAAACACTATTCTTTATATGTTGGTAGTGTGTTAACAGTTCTATAAAAAACATTGTTCTTTCTCCTCATTCAAGGACCAAATGAATTTTCTATTAGAAGCAATTATAACCTATTGATGTAATGACAAAAAAAGGTGAGGGAGGGAGGTAATTTTTAAATATTTACCAAAAATTTGAGAAATTCTGAAAATCAGTTGTTCAGAAATTAATCTAGCTTACATTCATAAAACTAGTTCAGTTCTACTTATTCTTTTTGGATAACCCTATTTTCAGAAGGGTAGCAAAACCTTTTTGGACTAATATGACAACTCAATTTTTGGACAGAATTGATTAGACATTGGAAAAGATAAACCCTTTTCTCCATGCTAGCAGCTAAAAATATCTGTTAATATGAAACGGTTGAATAAAATTATCACATTTTTATTTTACATCAATGGTTCTGAAAGAATGATTTAAGAAAAATATCTAACCTTAGTGAGATGAATTTTGTAAAGTTCAGTGAATTCCTTCCATGCACATTTGAAACCAGTCCAGGTTTTTTGACCTAAGTGGCCTCAGTCATGTTCAGCACCTAACGAACAAATCATCGCCTGTCTCCAATGTCATTAACAACTCTATGAGTGTCATGAGGAATCACTAAGTGCATAGTGGGAAGGAAGCAGGCAGGCTTCTTCCAATAAGATGTTGTGATTTAACCACAATCAAATGCCACAAAATTAATGTCTTAAAGATAACTTAACCTTGAAATGTCTTAGAATTGGAAGATCAGTCACATCCTAACGAATTACTTCTTCAAACTATTTTCTACTAACAAGACTAAAATCATACACACCTTTAATAAATCTGACAGACGAGTAAGCATGTCAGTAGTAACAGAGGGGATATTATCCACACACTGGCAATATTCAAGAATAATTCTTATCAACAGCAATACAGTTCTGCAAGAAAAGAAAGATGACCGAGGAGGCAATTGGAACAAAAAAAAAAATTAAAGTGATTTGGTATATAAAAGCAATATTTGGTAAATTATATATTTTGCCTACATGTGCAGCAAAGTAGGGAACAGGGTGAGGGGATTCCTAAAGTGGAAAATCAAGGAAGCACTCAATTTCAGGGCCAGGCAATTGCAGGATCAGAGCTCGCATGACAATGAAAAAGAATACCACCTTAAATTTTTTTGTGCAATGAGCATATAATTCTGTGTGGCATTCTTATCAAGTAAATTTCTTCAATAATGAAAGTATGCCTTTCTTGGCCAATTCAGAAACAATAACAAAATGCCTACCCAGTGATTCTTATTATTTAGTAGGTCTTCACTGATAACTGTTAAATGAATGAAGGAAACCTAATCCAGATTTTCTTAGTGAGGTGAAAGAGAAACTGCAATAGATTCTAAGAACAACTTATCTCCTGTTTATTGGTGAGCAAAATAAAAAGTTCTACAGAGATGAGAATGTAATCATTAGTTCATTAGCAGGACATATCATCCATTGAAAAGAGATACTACTAGGAGATTAAGTAAATTTGAAATTAAGGGAGAAAGAGTCCTTACATGACCTAATAGAATCTCTAAGTTGAATGAGATGCTTGGAAATGAGGATACATGTAAAGTAATATTTTATATGGGCATGAAAGATAGTCAGAAAGTAATGATTCAAAAAAGGTAGTGTCTAGACTTCAATCCAGCTTAACTGTCAGACCATATATTACCCTCCACACACACACACTCCTAGAGCCTGCTTTTTTGGGCAGGATTCCATTACCCATCATTTATAGTCTCTAAGAAGATGTTAATATCCCCCCTTTGGCCAGGGCATTCAAAGTCTCTGCTTGAAGAGACAAATGTCAGAAAAACCAGAGGGGACCGACCATTTCCTTTAAGTACAGAAAAGTAGTTAAAATTATGATTTCTTCCCTTAACTAGAAATAATAATTAAAGGAATGAGATGATACAGAGGTTGAAATAAACTTTCCTCTACCAGAAAAGGAAAAAAGAACTCCAGAGGAGTAAGAAATGGAGCCTTTACTTTACAATGTGTGCATTTCAGAGTTCTGCAAGTAAGAAAAATTATCAATGCTATGCATACTTTTCAAGTGCTTATTAGATCCCAAGAGAAGTCAAAATGTAAGATGTGATCCCTACCTTTGAGGAATCAAGAGTCTAATGAGGAAGATATATAAATAAATAAATAAATCTAATATGTAAGATAAAATGCTACAAAAGGAGGCACATAGAGTTACAAGGAAGAGGAGCCTCCATTCTTCATGGAGGAGTGGCTATTCCAGAAAAGACTTATTCAGTGACAAGAAATAAAGAAATATAAAGAATTCTGGTCTAGATAACTAGGACCTAAACCTTGATTCACCAGTTTTGGCTCCATTTGAGTCATTTATATTAACTACTTAACCTTCTACGCTTCAATTTTCTTAACTACAGAAAAGGAACAATAATCCTGAAATGTCTATTTCACAATATGGTTAAGATCAAATGGGGTGGTATATCTGAAAATACTTAAAACTATGAAGCGCTATTAAAGAATGAAGACATTATTTCAGCTACCCATATAATAAAAGGTATGTGATACTACAATAACAATACTGGAATTTATGTTTTTCTTAGTTAACTTGAATTTGAGATACAGTTATTGGTAAGAGTAAAAAAACCTAATGACAAATGATGAAAAAAACTACCAACAACTATCTGCTTCCATTTTTTTTTTAAAGATTTATTTATTTATGCATACAAGCTGGGGTACAGGCCAGAGGCATGGGGCAGTGAGCGGGTTCACCAGAAACAGAGTGGGGAGCAGAACAAGCAGATCAACGGAAATACATTGCTGAGGGGAGCAGCGGGCAAGGCAGGAGAGGTCTGCCTTGCCATGTGGGAATCACCCTGACCGGGCATCGAACTCGTGTCCCCGCTGCCAATAGCTCCACAGCGCTAAGCCATTGCGCAACCAGGGAGACCCTATCTGCTTCTTACGAGGTGCTAGAACTATGGTAGATAATTTATATTTATTACTGCTTTACTCTGCAGTAATTCTACAAATAGTATTATTTTCCACATTTTTTTTTTACAGGTAAGGTACACAAGGCAACTTTCCCAAGGTCAGAAACAATAAAGTCCCTGAGATTAAAAAATAATCAGTTTGACTCCAGAGCTCATAACTTCAACTACTATGCTATATATTACACACTAAAAAAGCTGTGGGAAAACAGGAACATTATGGAGCCATTACACATACACTTTGGATTGTGTACCTCCAGATTTCTTTTTTTACAAAAAAAGTCATCCCATCCCTCATTTGTTAAGCTAGTATAGTCCCTGATGGCTACAGAATTCTATAACAAACAGAAAATAAAAAGGAATCCATAAAATTTCTTTTGAATTCTTTGTAGGGTAGTAGATTATTAATCCAAAATTTCCCATGCACATCAAGAGAACCAGAAGACTTACACTTTAAATAAATGACAACTAAGGAAAGTGTCACTCACCCAACAACAGCATACTGTTGTCCCTCAACAATGAGAACTTCAGCAGG
The DNA here is from genome assembly GCA_004024925.1 of Scalopus aquaticus. Classification (NCBI taxonomy): domain Eukaryota; kingdom Metazoa; phylum Chordata; class Mammalia; order Eulipotyphla; family Talpidae; genus Scalopus; species Scalopus aquaticus. Next base: position 69,412 of record PVIJ01003945.1, on the reverse strand, counting down.
TTTCCTTTCTTCTTTTGCTAGAGGAAAAAGCAAATAAAAGACATGGCTACACGATGAAATAAATACTGGAGGAAAAAATGTAAACTAGAAAAAGCTAAAGTAGATAGTCCTTATTTGGGAACCAGAATTATTTTATTTTTGAAACATTCATCTATTTCTTTTCCTTTTTTATTTAATATTTTACATCATTCCTCCTTTTTGTATAATGTATGCTTTCTCCTCTCAGGTGTAGTACCTGTAAAATTCCCACAATTCACCCATGTATCATCACCATTGCCCATTGTGCTCTTCTCTCCCCTATTTTGATCCCTCTCCCTCCCTTGCAGAATGTCTTTGATTTATAGTTGCCTGTTAATTTTGTTTTTTAATTTATATAATTATATTTTTCCTAATCCTTTGCATTCCTCCCCTGCATTCCTCCTATAAGTGAAACCACCCCATAATTTTCTTTTTCATCTTATTTCACTGATCATAATCTCTTCTAGCTCCATCCATGTCGCTGCGGATGGCATGAGTTTATCCCTTTTGGTTGCTGAATAATATTCTATTGTGTATATATACTACATATTCTTGATCCAACCACCTATTTGGGGGCATTTGGGTTGTTTCCTTATCTTACCTATTGTAAATAGTGTTGCAATAAACATAGGGGTGCAGGTATTCTTTTGAATTAATGTTTTTGTGTCCCTTGTGTAGACTCCTAGGAGTAGAATTGCTGAGTCATAGGGAAGCTCCATTTTTAGTAGTCTGAGGAACCTCCACAGTTTTCTATAATGGCTGGACCAGTTTGCATTCCCACCAACAGCGCAATAGAGTTCCTTTTTCTCCACATCCTTGCCAACATTTGCTGTTACCTGTTTTTTTAATATGTGCCATTCTCACTGGTGTAAGGTGGTATCTCATTGTGGTTTTGATTTGCATCTCTCTGATTACAAGTGATGTGGAACATCTTTTCATATATCCATTGGCCATTTCCATATCCTCTTTGCAGAAGTATCTTCTTAGCTCTTCTACCCTTCTTTTGACTGGTTTTTGTTGAGTCACATCAGATCTTTGTGATCAGTCCCTTATCAATAGTACTGTGTGCAAAAATCTTCTCCCAATCAGTAGGTGTCTCTTGCTTTGGCTAATGTCTCTTGCTGTAAAGAAGCTTTTTAGGTTGATGTAGTCCCAACTGTTCATCTTTTCCTTCACTTTCTTTGCTTTGGGGGAATGTGTCTTTAAAGATGTTACTGAGTTATATGTCATGTGGTGTTTTGCCTATATTTTCTTCTATATATTTTATGTTCATTTTTTTATCCATTTTGAGTTGTTTTTTGTGCATGGTGTGAAGTAGTAGTCTAGCTTCATTATTTTGCATGTAGCACTCCAATTTCCCCAGCACCATTTTATTGAACAGATTGCCCTTGTTCCATTGCATATTCTTTGCTCCTTTGTCAAAGATTAGTTGTTCATAAATACGTGGGTTTATTTCTGGGTTTTCTATTCAATTCCATTGGTCTGTATGTCTGTTTCTGTTCCAGTACCATAAGTTTTTAATTATTATGGCTTTGTAGTATAGTTTGAAGTCCGGGAGTGTGATGACACCATTCTCCTCCTTTTTAGTCAGGAGAGCTTTGGCTATTTGAGGTTTTTCATGAATCCATATGAATTTCATCAATATTTGTTCTATTTCTTTGAAGAATGTCATTAAAATTTTTATTGGAAAAGTATTGAATCTGTAAATTGCTTTTGGTAGGGTGGCCATTTTGATGATGTTATTTCTTCCAGTCCATGAGCAGGGGATATCTTTCCATTTCTCTGTGTCTTCTGTATCTTATAACACTGTTTTATAATTTTCTTTGTATAGGTCCTTCACCACTTTTGTTTATTCCCAGGTATTTGATTTTATTCCCAGGTATTTTCAGGTTTATTCCCAGGTATTTATTCCCAAGTATTTGATTTTATTCCCAGGTATTTTCAGGTTTATTCCCAGGTATTTGATTTTTTGTTTGTTTCAATTATAAAAGGGGGGGTTTTCTTGATTTTTTTCTTCAGATTGATTGTTTGCATATAGGAAGGTTACTGATTTTTGAGTGTTGATTTTGTATCCTGCTACTTTACTAAACTAGTTGATTGTTTTTGAAATAGTTTTTCTGTGGAGTTTTAGGGTTCTCTATGTTTATTATCATATTGTCTATATGATAGTTTTACTTCTTTCCCTGTTTGGATTCCTTGCATGTCTTTCTCTTGTCTTACTGCTCTGGCTAGGACTTTCAGTATTATATTAAAAAAGAGTGTTGAAAGTACACATCCTTGTCTTGTTCCATATCTTAAGAGAAAGGCTGTCTGCTTTTCACCATTGAGAAAGACACTGGCTATGGGTTTGTTTTATATGGCCTTTATTATGTTAAGGTGACAAGAATTTGACAAGAATTTGACAAGAAATGACAAGAATTTCAAGGGCCTTCATCATAAACAGATACTGAACTTTGTCAAATGCTTTCTCAGCATCTATTGATGTGATCATATGGTTTTTATTTTTTTTGTTGTTGATGTTTGGATTACATTAATTGATTTTCTGATGTTGAACCATCTTTGTGCCCCTGGGATAAATCCCACCTGGTCATGGTGAATTACCTTTTTGATGCATTGTTGGATTCTGTTGGCTAGTATTTAATTGAGAGATTTTGCACCAATGTTTATTAGAGACATTGGCCTGTAATTTTCTTTTTTGTGTGTTTCCTTGTTCGGTTTTGGTATTAGTGTAATGTTGGCTTCATAAAATGAATTTGGTAGTATTCCTCCCTTTTCAATATTTTGAAAGAGTTTGTGTAGGATAGGTACTAGTTCATTTCTGAACATTTGGTAGAATTAATTTGTGAAGCTGTCTGGTCCTGGGCTTTTGTTTTGGGGGAGGATTTTGATTACCGTTTCAATTTCACTGCTTGTAATTGATCTGTTTAGGTGTTCTATTTCTTCTTTATCTAGCTTTGGATGATTTCACAGTTCTAGAAACTTGTCCATCTCTTCTAGATTGCTGAATTTGTTTGGATTTAACAGTTTATAGTGATCTCATTATCTTTTGATTTCTGCTGTGTCTGTTGTAATTTCTCTTTTATGATCCTATTTGTGTTTCTCCCATTTTTTTCTTTGTGAGCCTGGCTAGAGATTTATCTATTTTGTTTATTTTTTCAAAGGCCAACTTTTGGTTTTGCTGATCTTTTTTTTTTTTTAATTTCTATTTCATCTATTTTTGCTTTTTTATTATTTCTTCTACTGGCTTTGGGTTTTTTTGTTGTTGTTCTTTTTCCAGTGGGAAAAGAACTTTAAGAACTTTAAGGTGGGAAATTAGGCTGTTTCGAGTTCTTTCTTGTTTCTTGATGTGAGCCTATGTTGCTATGTATTTTCCTCTTACAACTGTTTTTGCTGTGTCCCGTATGTTCTGGAGAGTTGTGTCCTCACTGTCATTTGTCTCGAGGTATTTTTAAATTTCTTCTTTGATCTCTTCATTGATCCAATGGTCTTGCAGTATTGTGGGTTAAAATCTCCAAGAGGTAGGAAGATTCCATGCTTTCTTGAAAACAAACATCTATTTCTTGGGAAGCAATTTGTCACAGAGTAAAGTATTCTGGGCTTAGAATCAGAGAGATCTGGATTTGAGTTTCAGTCTTCCATTTACTGGCCAATTATTTAACTTCTTTAAGTCTTACAATTTATATCCATTAAACAGAGAAAACAGTATCTGCCTTTCAAAAGGCTGATGAAATACATATCCTCTGTGTCTACTACATAATAGATGATCAATAAGTAGTTAAAAAAATGGAAACTAGCATTTTAACTGGTTGTCTTTTCTTTATTAAAGTTATTAGACTACAAATTAATTCCTGTAATCAAAGCAGATATATAATACTCAAAATTTAAATCCACAAGTTACTTTATTTCCAGCATATATTTTCTACCATTATAACTGAGTTATAATGAGTTTTATAAAAAGAACAGTAAGCTAGATTACTGACCTTAATCAGTCAATCAATTAATTATCATGGGCAAGTCATCATATTTCCCTAAGCTTCCTGTCCTAAGACATTAAATGTCTTCGCTCAAAGAAATTCAGTGTGTTATAATTTCTAATCACAATTCACTATGTAGGTCATTAAATTTTTTGAGGACAGGGATTGTGTCTAAACCAATTTTTTATATTGTAAAGCAGCAGCACAGTATAGCAGTTAAAAGACCCTAAAAAAATCAGACTGCCTGATTCTGAACCCCAACTCTACCACTTCCTAGCTATCTAGCATTTAGCAAGTTGCTTAACTTCTTTATGCCTGCTTCTGTATTTGTGAAATACGCTAAGTATAGTGTCATGAACCTATAAATGAGGTAACAATATAAAGTGCTTTGAACAAACTGTTAATAAAATAAGCACTCAGTATTAATCACTATCCATTAATGTTCATTTCTCCAATGCCTACCCAAATAGGTAGTAACTCAATAAATGGATGGTGGAAGAATGAATAAAAAACAAAGACCTTTAACTTAGTAAGAACTAGTAAAATGTTAATGAACTTCTATTAGCACATATTTTCTTCTCTCTCAGTAGAAGAAAAAAAATTGGGGCAGAAATAGGGTTTGTAAGTGAAGCCTTCCATTGCATTATCCTCCAGAGAGTAACCAAAAATAGTTCATTTAAAGGGAAAAATACATGGTTAAGTTCAACCATTTCATCATTTTAATTAAAAACTGTTACATGTACATAACAGAGAATTGCAAGACTATGATCTATGCAGGGACAGAAAACATGCCTTAGTCGTCTGGCACAGCACCTCACAAATAGAGCTTTAAAGAGTACATGAGTGATGTCTTATAATTTTTATGTTTATTTTTTTTATTGTTATTTATATCTTTTACATTTTGAATTCCCCTTGGATAACCCACCACCAATTCACCCGTGACCCATCACAGTGGTCCCTTGGATCCTTTTCTACTCCATTTTGTTCCCTTATCCTCCCCCTCCCTCGCTGAGTGTCTCTCTCTTATTTGGTTCCCCTATATTCCTGTTATAAGTGAAACCATTTGATATTTTCTCTTTCTTTCTGGCCTATTTCGCTGAGCATGATCTCTTCTAGTTCCACCCATGTCACTGCGAATTGCATGTGTTTATCTTTTTTGAATGCTGAATAGTATTCCATTGTGTATATGTACCACATCTTCTTGATCCAATCATCTATTTTGGACATCTGAGTTGTTTCCATGTCTTAGCTATTGCAAACAGTGCTGCAATAAACATACGGGTGCATGTATCCTTTTGGATTAGTGTCTTTGTGTCCTCTGGGTAGATTCCCAAAAGTGCTATCGCCAGATCATATGGAAGCTCCATTTTTAGCAGTTTGAGGAATCACCATACAGCTTTCCATAGAGGCTGGACCAGTTTGCATTCCCACCAGCAGTGTAGAAGAGTTCCTTTTTCTCCACATCCTCGCCAATATTTGTTGTTGCCTGTTATTTTTAATGTGAGCCATTCTCACAGGTGTGAGGTGGGAGCTCATTGTGGTTTTGATTTGCATTTCCCTGATTATGAGTGATGTTAAACATTTTTTCATGTACCTGTTGGCCATTTGCTTTTCTTCTTTAGAGAACTGTCTTTTCAGCTCTTCTGCCCATTTTTTGACTGTATTGTTGACTTTGTTTTTGTTGAGTTGTGTGAGCTCCTTGTAGATTTTTGTTATCAGTCCTTTATCGGCTGTATTGTGTGCAAAGATCTTCTCCCAATTAGCAGGGTGTCTGTTAGTTTTGGTTAATGTCTCTTTTGCTGTACAGAAACAAAGACCAATGGAACCGAATAGAATACCCAGAAATAAAGCTGCATATCTATGAACAACTAATCTTTGACAAAGGAGCAAAGAAAATGCAGTGGAACAAGGACAGTCTATTCAATAAATGGTGCTGGAAAAACTGGACAGTTACATGCAAAAAAATGAAGCTAGACTACTACCTCACACCCTGCACAAAAGCCAACTCAAAATGTATAGAAGACCTGGATCTAAGACTTGAAACCATAAAATTTATAGAAGAAAATAAAGGCAAAACTCTACACGACATACATCTCAGCAAAATCTTTATTAAAGACACATCCCCCAAAGCGAAGGAAGTGAAGGACAAGATAAACAGCTGGGATTACATCAAGATGTCTTATAATTTTTAAACTGTAATTTAGAATTATTAGAGTGATTTATTTTTCTTTCAGCTTTTGCTATTTGAATGCTTTTGTTCTGCTAATATCAGACAATCAATGAAAAAACTGTGACTACCATTCAACATTGTTACCTACTAAAAATGGTCACCAGACAACAGAAATTTATTTACTTCAGTTTCTCTCTCTGCCTGGTATGAATTAATATGTTTTATAGCTGTCCTTATATCCTTCTCTCTTGTTACAGTGGTAGAACAGATAGCCTCTCTCTTTAACTCTGGGTTCAATTCCAGGGGCCTTTCTCTGCAATCATTTTCTCACTCTTACTCTAATTAATCTTTTTTCCATTTATATTAAGCATAAAAACAATTCAACTTCTACCTTAAAACTCGCCTCTTAACTCCCTTAGTGAATTAAGTGATCTAATTTCTCTTAAATATTGAGTTGCCACTTCATCACTCACTTTTCCTCCACATCACACTTGTTAAAAGTAGGTTATATTTATCTACTCTTCCTGAACTTTTGAGCTACTTATCACTGAACTACAGTCTGACTCTATCATGCTACTGAATTACCAAGATCACAAATGATCTCCTATATGTCAAACTCTGGTGTTCATCAGTCTTTCTCTAACAGTGTAAATACATTTTGTACAAATAGAAAGTACACAATTTTAAAATATTTCTATGTAAAAATATAAAACTTTCAATAAATATATAAAATTTGAAAATGCAACTACCTCCATTAAAAATATTCAAGGACTTCATAATTTCAAATATGATTACAAGATGAGTTCTACGTAAGTTTATATTATTGCATGACAATTCCATTCTAACTGGTGCATAAAAAATACCTTCAATACTGCATTTCTTTCATATGGAACCCAACCAGTATTTGATACTAATGAAAATTCTTTCCTTGATTTTTTTTTATTTCTATGTTCCTCTGGATTTCTTCCTATATCTCTATCCCTTACTTGTTAGTCTCTTTCATACTTTTCCTTTTCTATGTTACTTTATATGCTGGTTTTCTCTAACATATCACTACTACAATACTTGTGATTGCTAATGTGTATTTTTTTTTTCAATGGATTTAGCTCTTTTAAAGTAGAACTATAACTCAATATATCTCAATATCTGACACAGAGTACAAGCTTACTAGTGCTCAATGAATGGATACATGTGCTAAACAATATGTTACAGTGGTTTAGAACATATCTGAATTCATCCCTTAGATACAGAGGAGTGGAATTGCTGGATCATAGGGCAGATTCATTTTTACTCCTTTCAGAAACCTCTATACTGTTTTCTATGCGGGCTGGACCAGCCTACATTCCCAAGAAGAGGTTTTCTTGTCTCTAATTCCTCACCAGCACTTGCTGTTTTTGGTCTTTTTGATATAAGGCACTCTCACACATGTGGGATGGTATCTCATTGTGGGTTTGATTTGTTTTTCCCTGACAATAAGTGACGATGAACATTTTGTTGTGTGTCTGTTGGCCATCTGTATATCTTCTTTGAAGACTATATAAACACACACTAATTCAAATGGAAACGTGAACTCCCATGGGCACTGCAGTACAATTTACAAAATAGCCAAGCTATGGAAATAACGTAAGTGCCCAAATACAAATGAGTGGATCAGGATGATGTGGTATATATACAGAGTGGAATAATACTCAGGTATCAAAAAGATGAACTCTAGCCATTTGCAGAAACATGAATGGAGCTGGAGGGGATTACGCTAAGTGAAATAAAAAGTGAAAGACAAATACCAAATGTATGTGTCAGCTCTACATGGGATATAAAGAAACAAACACAGGGTCAGATAAAGTCAAACTAAGAACTAACCCTAGAAAGGGGACTACAGAAGTGGTTATTAGGGAGGTGAGAAGGTGGAGGAGGGGAGCCAGACCAAAATGAGGAGGAAGCGTAATGGTCTATGATGGCGGAACATAGATGTCTTGGTGGTGGGTGTGGTGTGCTGTGCTGTGGTAACAATGCCTGGCAACACCTGGGGGAGGGGAATTCCTATACATCTAATACAAAAATAATGAGGTAAAACAAAGTTACCTCAATAAAAAGACAAAAAGGAAAAGAAATATTATGGTAATAACAATTTTAAAATATTGGAAGAAATTTTGTTAAAAAAATACACATACCCCCTGATTTTTTTTCAGGTAAAGCAATCTTTCCATCTGATATGGAGTCAACAAGATCCTGGAATTCTGCAGGAACATCAGCTTGTTTCCAGCGTTCATTGTCTAAGAGGAGGCTATTGAAAAGTATAAAGAAAGGAAGGTAAACTTTAATAATACTTCAATACCATCTTCTTTGGTAAGAAAGAAAAGGAAAACTGAGAGAGTACACAAAACTTTAGTTGTTTTTGTTGTTTTTTGGTAACCATAAAGACTGCATTCACCTTGCTTAAATTCAAGTAGAGTTCAGGCAATAAAAGACACTGGGTTTTTAAATCCTAATGGCCATTATTGTTAATACATATGACTTATCAATGCTTAATATCTTAATAAATTAAAATCATTCATAAACAGTACAAATGCTTTCATAAAAGCTTTCCCTTTCAATATCTCCCAGCCTACGCAAGAAAAGTGGTGAAAGAGAATTTACTTTTGGTAGGAAAAGCCAATCTATTGAGGATCTTCCTGGAAAGTACTTTAATAAAAATAAACATTTTTGTCCCATTTTCAAAAGCTAAGAAATGTGATTTTAATTCCACAATCTGCCTTAATTAAAAGAAAAAAAACATCGGGAGTTTTGGCTAGCGAATCAATTACATTTTCTTCTTTTAAATATAATTGTGTTTTATACAGAAAAGGGAAAAAAATGAAAAATGGAATGGACATGAAACTGATACCTGAGTTTGGTTTTTCTTTCTTCATGAAACCTATTTACAAATTTGTTGGCTTGACTTTGAAGTGCTCCAAGTAACGACATGCTTTTTCTTCCACAGATCTGTTCAGTGTCTAAAATGAATGTTTCCATTACTCTAGACAGTGTTATGAATTCTGTAGAATTTAGCTTCTCAAGAAAACCATCCTGAATTTTAAAAATGAGACAAAAATATGACAGTTAACATATGACAGAGTTAATATGGATATTTTATAAAACTAACTTAGCTGAGCAAATGTAAATATTACTTATTTTATAATATGTCGTATGATTATCTTAATTAATTTTAAAGTCTTTTAAAATGAAATTTCTCAATAATTTAGTCTAAGAATTTGAACACAAAAGTATAAGATGTCTAGATTTTATTCTGCCCCCTTTATAATGTATCTCAAATAAAGCCAGGTCATACTATAGAGTTTTCACAAAATTGGAGTTCAACTAGTTTTATTAAGACATTGTTTGGCTAATTATACACACATAAAACAATACATTCATTTCAAAGTAAATATTGAGGTATTCTGTTTCAAAATAAGTCCTTTAATCATTCATTTGTAAAGAAGATTAGTTATCCTGTTTCTTTTATTTGAATTATTTTACATTTCAACCCTACCAGTAGCATTAACCTAATTGTTAAAAATAAAATATGCACTATGGGGAACACAGGGTCATGTAAGGATATAATTCCAGATCTTAAAAATAATTATACAATGTATAAAATTTTATCAAAATAGCTAACCTTTGCTCTTGACATGAGAAATTTAACAGCTCGATCATGGCATATATCTGAGGCACTATACAATAACTCTTGGATATTATTTACCAGTTTTCCTAGCTCTAAGTCAGTTAATTTCATGTCTTCACTGACCCTGAAAGTGATAAAAAAGAGGTTAAGTCAGGGACAGTTGTGAACACATTACTCTCCATAGGTAACATATCAATAAAACACAAAAAGCTGTAAAATTAACATTTGAGGAAAAAATTCTGTAATATATATATATATATATATATATATATCAAACACTTTTTGTTGTAACAAATCATTTAAAGAAGTTCAATTAATATTTTACCCTAATCTTACATCTGATAATTTTCTCTCATTGCTATAGTATTCTTAATAATTTAGACTCTAATTGGATATTCTACAAAAACTAAGCAACACTTCTAATTTCGGTACAAGGAGGTAACTGTAGGTTACGTACAGGTTCCTCATTGACACAACAGCAGGAGGGAGAAGAAAGGGAGTTGTTTATGACAAACAGGTCCTTTTTTCATTTGTAATTATGAATAATTGTTTATGTTCAATTCAACTGAACTAATGTTTCCTAAGCATTTACTATGTTTAAATGCATTAGATTGCTGCCCTCAAGAAATTTATAGTGATTATAAGAAGTAATGTAATTTTCTAGTTCTGAGAAGCAAATATTAGATATTTTGTTTTTATACATTTTTCTCCCTGAGTCATTTATAAAAACCTCTGGTTCCATGTTTAAGAATTCAGAAAGGAGGGGCCTCCCTGGTGGCACAGTGGTTAAGCGCTGCCCTGTGGAGCTGTTGGCAGCAGCGATGAGAGTTCGACACCCAGCCGGGGAGATTCCCACATGGTGCGGCAGACCTCTCCTGCTTCGCCCGCTGCTCCCCTCAGCAGTGTCTTTCTGATCTGCCTGTTCTGCTCCCCACTCTGTCTCTGGTGAAGCCGCTCACCACTCCACACCTCTGGCTTGTACCCCAGCTGTATGTATAAATAAATTTTTAAAAAATCTAAAAAAAAAAAAAAAGAATTCAGAAAGGAAAGGAAAGAACACTTGCATAGTCACAAGCAGGCAGAAAGAGTTGCTCTGAAAGGGGCAGGTTTGTTAAGAGATGCCTGCATAGGCACGGGTGGACAGGAGTTTTTGTTTGCTTAAATCTGTTTGCTTAAATCTCAAAGCTCTAATTTACTATTGAAATAAAATTTTATTTTCTGAAGGATTTCTAAAAATTGACAGCATTTAACAGAAAGATTAAGAATTTTAAATTCTTGGCAATATGCTACCAATTCGCAAAGATAAAAACAGAAGACATCAAATAAGAAAAGTCTTTTAAAAGGTATAGAGCATACATTGTACAAAAAGAAAGAATGATGTAAAAAAAAAAAAGTATAGAGTGCCGATCAAAAAGGTTAGGGAATTTGGTGGTTTTAATAATAATTTAATTCCTTGCAATTTTGCTTTTTAAAAATATTTTTAATTTTTAAAGTTTAAATGGATCTCTTTCATGTTAATAGAAAAAAAAACAAAAACCCTCCAAAACATGATCAAGCAGTTCTACTTGTGAGTATAGACAAAAGAACTGAAAGTGAGATCCCAAAGACATATTTGCATACCGGTGTTCACAGCAGCACTATTCCCAATAGCCAAGAGATAAATGGGTAAACAACATGTGGTATATACACACAACAGGCTTTAAAGGGAAGGAAATTCTGATATATACTACAGCGTGCATGAACCTTGAGAATATTATGCTAAGTGAAATAAGTCAGTCACAGAAGAACAAAAACTGTATGATTCCACTTCTGTGAAGTATCTATAGCAGTGAAACTCATAGAGACATAAAGAAGGGTGGTTACCTGGGGATGGGTGGAGGAGGACATTGAAAAATGTTGCTTACTGGGGTATATTCAATAGTTTGTTTTGCAAGATAAAAAACATTCTGGAAAGAGGTTGTAAAACAATGTAGATACACTTACTACTACTGAACTGTGTACTCAGAAATGGTGAAGATGGAAAATTCTGTTATGTGACTTTTACAACATATTTTTAAAATAAAAAAAATAACGACAAAACTTTAATTCTTTTCATTATTTTTCCTTTTCCATTTTGTGCCCACATCTGCATTTTAATAAACTTATAACAAGTAGCTATGGAAAATAAGGAAAAGCTACCACTAACAAAGATAAAGTGTCAGACATCACGTCAGGCAGCTGTATCCATGACATAATTATATACTACAAAAAACACTTGACACAGGAATAGCCAGAGTCCTGTAACAAAGAACTAGTTAGGGTCACATGTATAAAATACTCAATTAGGTCACTACCACTCTGGGCTGGGAAGTATCCAGGAATTTATATGCGTATAGAGCACAGAAAGAAACATCTAGAGAAGCTTAAAAAGTGAGTCACAATGGAGGTGAGGGGGAAGAATAAAATTATGAGACTACATCTGATTGGAAGGCATTTCAAATAGTATGGCAGATCGCTAGCTATTTTTCACTTTATGTTCTCTTGTCTGCCACAATAATACTTTTAGCTGGAAACAGGCAACAAGTCAGAGATTGTATTTCTCAAGCTTCCCTTACAGCTAGATACATATCCCACTTTTGATATGAAAATATTCTGGCCACTAAAGTGTAGATGGAAATAAGTGCAATTCTGGATTGTGCTCTTAAAAAGAAAGGGTAAAATATAAGCAAATATGTGAAGGCAACATAGAACTAATGAATCTAAAATGTATGTGGATTTGCAACAGACCAAGGACAGTCAAAGCTATCTTGGAAAACTAGTTAGAGAAATCACTCTATTGCATAACAATTTTAATTTATGGTACTAGTGCAAAGACAGACAAAAGAACAAAAGAGAGTCCAGAAACAGTCACACAGATTTGAATATTTAAGGTAAAAGTGGCACTATAGAACAGTGGATTAGATAGTCTTTTCAATAAATGGTGATGTCAGAAAGATTAATATGGGAAAAACTTAACCCATACTACTCATAAAATCAAATCCAAATGAACTGTAGATCTAATCGTGAAAAGGACAGCAACAAAGCCTCCAGAACATAAGAAAAATACCATCCAGGTCTTTGGGTAAGGTAAAATTTCCTAAATTGGACATACAAAAAGAATTGAGTTACAGATTATATTAAAATTAAGAATTTTTGTTCACCATAAATTCCAGTAAGAGTGAAAAGTCAACCTACGGAGTGGGAGAAGATATTTACAAATGTATGTCTGAAGAATGGCTTGTGTTGAGACTACACAAAGAACTCCAATTGACAAATAAAAAAGACGAATACAGAAATGGGCAAAGGATTTAAATAGGCATTTCACAGAACAAAATATACAGTCAATGTGAAAAACCAATCATATGAAAAGTGCTATCTTACCAATCATCATCCTATATATCTCCTTAATACATGCATTTAAAAATAACCCATACATAAAAAGACTGAAAATACAAAGAATGAATGATGATGTAAAGTGACAGCAACTCTTCAATACTGCAAAGGGGATTGTAAATGAGTAGTCATTTTAGGAAATTATTTGACATTAGTTAAATTTACCTTTTCACACAGCTTATTGATTCCCAGCTTTATATTCAACAGAAATACTTCCAACATGTGCACCAAAGACATATACAAGAATATTCACAAAAATAAAATACCGCTACATACCACAACCTTGAAAATACCACAAACATAAAGTTGAGTAAAAGAAATTAGAGGCAAACAACTTGATCCCATTACAAACCTTAAAAATAAAAAAAGTCCAGTATTTTTAATGATTTCCTTTGGGACACTGAAAACATAGTGGCAAGAGGGACTTTAGAGAGCTGATGATCTTTTTCCTAAGCTGGGTGGTGATTAAATCAGTGTGTTTACGTTGTGTTAATTGAGCAGAATACTTACAATTGGTGCATTGTCCTATATGTGCATTATACTCTAATTAAAATGTTAAAGCAAAACAAAAAAGAAGGATATCAGCTCTCTGTCCTTTCCTTCCTGCTGTTTTGGATGCAAATGAGAGGATGAAAGCAGAAATCTCCTTACACATAGATGGAAGCTGCACACTGAAGATGGCAGAGCTCCCGTCTCCACTCTGGAGTTCCCATATGTTCTTATATGAAAGAAACAAAATTCCACTTTCTATAAGCTATAGAGCTTTCAATTGTGTTTTTAATAGCATATTTAGATTGCATTCTTTTTTTTTTAAGATTTATTTATTTATACCTCTGGCTGAGGTACAGGCCAGAGGCATGGGGCGGCGAGAGGGTTCACCAGACAGAGCGGGGAGTAGAACAGGCAGATCAGAAATACACTGCTGAGGGGAGCAGGGGGCGAGGCAGGAAAGGTCTGCCACACCATGTGGGATTCTCCCCGGCTGGGCTTCGAACTCGCATTGTGCGCTGCCAACAGCTCCACAGCGCAGCGCTCAACCGCTGCGCCACCAGGGAGGCCCCTAGATTGCATTCTTAACTAGCAGATGTGGACATATTAGCCTGAACACATACATATTTTATTAATATGTAGGTTAATGTTTTCTTCTTGGTGGGAAAAGGTGATGGTATATCTGACTTCACATTTTAACAGCAACCTTTATAAGCTCCTGGGTGATAAAGCTGACTTAAATGAAAACTGACAAAAATACTAACTTCTTGTTACTTTTAACAATAACTAAATCCAAACTATGATCTTAAGCCAGAAAGATTTTATTCACTTTGTTCAGTGTTTGTCCAATCTATACAGGAGATTTTAAAACAACTGGTGAATTTTGAATAGGGTCTATGTATTAGATACTAATAATGTTACTGGTGTTTCTTTGATTATAGTAGGTATATTGGGGTTACTTACAAGAGTGTTCTTGTATTTAGGAAATATATACAGAAGTATTCGGGGGTGATGCGATAACCTATTATCAAATGATTCAGAAAAAAGATTAACATAAGAGACAAAGTAAAGGAAAGAGCAACATAAAGAGAGGAAGGCAAAATGAGGGCAATGTAATAAACTTAACAACAGGGGTATGAAGATGAGGGATATATGAGAGTTTTTTGTACTATTCTGGCACTGTGTCTATAATTTGAAATTATTTCAAAAGAAGCTTTAAAAAGTAATGTTTAAAAAGGTGGTGTTAATGTCGTTTTCGGGGTTGATGAGTTAGACAGTGGGGTCCTTGGGTTCACTCTGGGAAAAGTTTCACCAAAGCTTCCCTTCTGCAGCACGCAGTGAGTTTCTCCATGAGACAGAGACATTAGATATACTAAAAGGACAAGTTTATTAGGGAAAGGGACAGAAGTAAAGGACACTTGCATAAACACAAGGAGGCAGGAAGAGCTGCCCCATCATGGGGGTAGGTTAAGGTTCTTATCCTCTTCTTTCAGTGGGAGGGGCTCATCCTCTTGGATGGCTTATCTGTGACTGATTCTGAATAACTAACCAGAACCTTAAATGAAATCAGAGATTCCACAATGGGCTCAATCTCTGTATCTTTGCCCTTCACTCGGCCTTAGGCACTGGCTGCCTAAGGATTTTTGGTTATCACTGGGTTGATGGTCATGCTGATTCCTTCTACCCAGCCCCCTGTCTGAGTCAGGTTCTAGTCTTGTGATGCCTCTTTTATTGAGTCATATGTCCTCCATCATTGTGATCAACTTTAAAATTTATGACATTGATAAAATAAGAACTTTAAAATCAAACAGACCATTCATAAAGTGATACAATAGAAGAAAGAAAAATAACCAAGGTAATAATGACCTGAGTTCCAGTACAAGTTCTGCCACTAGCGAGTTAAAAGATAAATCTAAACTCTCTGAAACAAAGGCATTTAATTAAATGGTACCTCCCTAGATTAAAAATTCTGCAATTCTCGATTTCTTTCAATGTTCACCTCTCTACCTTCCATACATTTTCAAAATTTCACATTTCAAATATTAACTTTTGTTAAATTAAATTTCAAGTCTAAAGCTTATGTTTTCCGATAAAAATGAATAATCAATCTCAGTAATATTATTAATAGGGTGACTCAAAAATCTCCTTACATTGACAGCAGCCACTATACTCACAAAATATCCACACATCCTGGAATAGCAGAAGATGATGTCTGTTCTTTGCTGGATGAAGAATCGGTAGTACATTCTGGTTCAGATACGGAATCACTGCTGCAGGGCTCACTATTTGGCGATGCATTTCTTTGAGAGGTAATGTCAACTGCTGCAGGTGCTAATTCACCCTCCATGAATGCATCGCTTATAAACATGCCTTCATGGATTAAATAAGCCACCTCTGTGTCCAGTGAATTATCTTTTGCAGCATTCTTCTGTTGTGAAATCTCCTCCAATTCTTTAGTCCTTTGGTTTTTGTCAAGAACTGAGAGAACAACACTGTGAATGATATTTAACGTTGCCTACAAGAAACAGGATATATTTTAAAAAGGTTTAAAATATCGTTCCCAGAAGTGAATCTGTGTATGTACTTTTAACATATTATGAGTTATGGTCATCAGAATTGCTACTAATGTTTTATTACGCTGTAAAGGTCTCTTGTAAAAAAGAACCACTCAAGAGAAATGGGTCCCCTAAAGTCTAGGAATAAAGTTCTATGTAGTCATCGATTTTGTAAATAGAAAGCACCCTTAAATACATTGCATAACATCTTTAAAAGGTTACACTAAACATAACACTATCTTGCTTGTCAGAAAATCACATTCATTGTTGTGCCTACTTAAAAGGAAAAAATTCATATTCCTTACCATGCCTAGCCCAAATATGTATTTCATCTTATGCCTATTTCTCACTCACCACTCTCCAGACATTCCAGTTCTCTTTCTATTTTTCTAACATTCCTCTCGTACTATCTCATTCCCTGGAATCTTCTTCACTTTGATGTTTGCATACACATTTCCTTCTTATCACTCAGTTTCTTGTACAAATGTGACTTCCACAAGGAGGCCCTCTCTGATTCTTCTCCCAGAACTCAATGGTATTTACCCATTCTTATCACTATGTGTTAAAATTCTTAATTCTAGGTCTCTTTTCCACTAGAATGTTACCTCCATGAGATACAACAATTCTAATGTCTTGAGTAGTGATTAGCACACAGCAGGCACTCAAATACTGCTATATGCAAAAGAATGAAACAAGACTACTATTTACATCATACACAAAAATCAAATCAAAATGGATGTAAGACTTGGATATAACATCTGAAATCATAAATACATAGAAGACAGGCAAAAAACTTCATGACCCAAGCTTCAAAGATATTTTTACAGATTTGTTCCTAAGAGCAAGGAAAATAAAAGAAAATATAAGCAATTGGGACAATATCAAACTAAAAAGCCGCATAACAACAGAGACTGTAACTAAAACAAAGAGACACCTTACTGAATGGGAGAAAATATTTGCACACCACATATCTGATAAGGGACTGTTATCAAAGATCTACAAAGAGTTCATACAACTCAACAAAAGGAAAACCAATAACCCCATCAAAAATTGGGCAGAAGAGCTAAATAGTCTCTTCTCCAAAGAAGACATATATCTTAGCCAAGAAGTACATGAAAAAAGTCCATCATCACTTATCAGGGAAATGCAAATAAAAAGTGCAATCAGGTACCACTTCATACTTGTGAGAATGGCCCCTATCAAAAACACCAGAAACAACAAATGCTGGCAAGGGTGTGGAGAAAAATGAACCCTCTTATACTGTTTGTGGGAATGTAGACTGGTCCAGCCCCTATACAAAGTAGTGTGAAGGTTACTCAAAAGATTAAAAATGGCTCTGCCATGCAACCCAGCAATTCCACTCCTAGGTATCTACCCAAAGAGCTTTTTATAAAAACACTAATTCAAAAGGAAACTGTAATCCTATGTTCATTGAAACACTATTGACAACAGCCAAGACATGGAAACAACTGAAGTGTCCAAAACCAGATGAGTAGATCCAAGAAAATGTGGTATCTATACACAATGGAATACTACTCAGTGATCAAAAAAAATAAACTCATGCCATTTGCATCAACATGGATAGAGCTAGAAGAGGTAATGCTAAGTGAATTAAACCAGAAAGAAAAAGAGAAACACCAGATAGTATAACTTATATACATATATATAGGTGCATGCATGCATGCATGTATGTATGTATGTATGTATGTATGTGTGTATATATATGTATAACTTATATAAAGAAACCAAACAAAGGGTTAGGCAAATACTAAAACCAACTCTTGAAAGCTGACCGTGTGTATGTATGTATGTATGTATGTATGTATGTATGTGTGTATATATATGTATAACTTATATAAAGAAACCAAACAAAGGGTTAGGCAAATACTAAAACCAACTCTTGAAAGCTGACCGTGAAGCTGAAGCATCCAGCAGGAGAGAAGGAGTAGAAAGGATGCGAAGAGGGAAAAAGGGAGAGCACAACAGATTATGGTGAAGGATTATTGGTGATTTAGTGGTAGAAATGCTATAGTGACTACACCTGAGGGGGAAATCCGATACTGTCAAAACACTAAGAAGGATGTAAACCAAAGGTACTTCAATAAAAAATAAACCCTGCAGCAAAGCACATAGGTAGGGCAATTTGAATATGCACTATATATTCAAAAATATATTTATAGCAACATTAAAATTCTAGAATAATTAAGTGGCTAGGAGGGATTTTTGAGCATTACACAATATTGTAGCTCTAGATAATCTAGAGAAAGTCAAACATTACAATGTCATAAGTGAAAATATTATTGTATAATATGTAAAGCCAAATAAGCATTGTATTTCTTTGTAAAGATAAAGCAAAGCATTTAAAACTATAAAAATTACAAAGATACTCTAAACACTAAATCTTAACTATAACAAAGTTTCTTTAGAAAAATTATAAAAACAAAGAAATTGCTTTATTCTATTTTGATTCTATATGTATGTTAAATGTCTAGAAAGCCAACAACTTAAGGGTATTATGGACAAACTAATAATCATATAAGCTTACCTTAACTCTCTGTAGGAAAATTGTAAATTTAGAGAATATATCCTTTAGTAGATCAAACCACTGAGGAAAATTCAACATTCTCATCTGATCTGCAAGCCTAGAAAAAAATAATTCAAACAAAAACAATAACTGTTTGGGTCATACAATACCCACAATTTGGAGAAAACTATACTAACTACTCCTAGTAACAGGAGAATAAGCTTCAATTTCATTAGATATCTAACTAAAATCACAGAATTGAAAAGGTCAAATACTAAACAACTCCTACTTGTTTAAATATGTCTATGCTAATCCAGTCAAGCATAATGACTATCATATAGTAATTTCATGCTAAATGACCACTGAGAGTAAGTTTATAGACAAATAAACCAATTTTTGTTAAAGGTGGAAAAAATATATTCTGGAATAAAAATTTTTAAATGACATCTTCCCCAACAAACTTAACAATAACCTACTTTTCTAACTATAAACTAAAAATTACTTTTCCATATATTGAAAGGTAATACAGCATGGTGGCTAAGAGCATGGGCTCTTGGGCCATCCTGCCTTAGTTCACTAGCTATGTAACTCTGGGCAAGTTACTTAATCCCTCCATGCTCTAATTTTCTCCTCTTAATAAGGGGAAAGTATCAGAACCATTCATGGTGCATAAAAAAAGTGACATAGAGGTATTAGCCAATATTAGCCAGTATTTAATATATTAGCATATATATTTAAGTATATACACATATTTTATATAAATATATATTGGTATATACATAAATGTAGATACATTATACTATATTAATACATACTCAATATAGCAATATTTGTATAGCTGACATTAATAACTCTAAGGTAAAAAACTAATGTAAAATAGAATTCCATAAAGATATTTTATAGTACCACAATGACTATTACTCTAAATTTTTAATGAATATTGCTGAGGTCAGAGTTTATTTTCAAGATACTTCTATACTTGAAATATAGAAAGTTCCCTGTTTAAGTTGAGACAATTCCCTGGGGAAGAAGAAAATAAAAAACAATTGACTCTCTAAGTCCATAGGGCTTTTAATAGAGTCTCAATAATTTAATTGTTTCAATTACTAGTGATTTTTGCCATTTCTACAGTACTTTCAATAGTTCAAATTGAGTTTTCATTAGGTAACTGTGTAGAAATTAAAACTCCATAATCCACATTCTATGAACTTGGCCTCAAGAAGTTCAATTGTTCTTGCCATTCATCTTAGGTCAGTTAATAAAGTTTAGATCCATGTGCATGAGTAATTCATAGTTACAAATTATTTATCACTATTCTCAAAATAAAAGAATAAGAATTTCAAGAATGAAGGCAAAAAATTACAGATATGGGTATCAAAACTATATTAAGATTTCTCAAATTCAATTTTAAGCTGGGTTCTAATTATGTAACTAAATAATTTATATTGGACACACCTTCTCTTTTATGAATTATCTTCAATTTTCTCCTTAGTATGTACATTATATTACTCTCCACCTACTCTGCTCTGAGAGAGCTTGGAGAACCAGGAGCCCTTAAAAAAGCCTGGAAGAGGAAAGGTACTTAACTGATAGCTCCAGCTCCATTCCTGAAGGGAAAGAGTACTGTCTTTCTCCAGAGAAGAGCATAGATTTTTTTTTCCAATGACCATATATCTTTCTCCTGAATTTTATTAACTGCTCTTTTCCCTCATCCATTGAAGGTACTGATTTTTCTATACTACCCGCACCTTATTCAATAATTCTTTAAATCCTCCTCACTATCAGTATAATGGGTAATCATTTCCTTGGCTGATTGTCCCTAATTGAATATACTTACTTCACAACAGCATCAGTGTCTATGTCTTCTATTTGTGAAATTTTGTTAATTACACACTGCAAATTTAAAAAAAATTTGATTAATGGCTTCCAAATTCTAAGTACTACATGTTCATTTATGTATTAAAAAGGACCTCAATAATGCTGATAAAATTTTATCAGATTTTTCTTGTCTCTTATATATATAGCTAAATATGTTTTAAAAACTGTAGCATTACCCTCACCCTATTAAATTATTACAGAGTATGCTTGAACTGTAATAGGCTATTTAAAGTTCTTTAAAATCACAAAACTTTAATGCTTATGACCACGGTAGAAGTTCCATGTTAAAATCCCAAGACATTCATTTTAAAGGTTATATTTCCTTGCAATACATACAACAGTTTAAAGTTAAAACCTTATACTTCAAAAATCTGGAAATTAAAACACAGCAGTTTAAACTTACTTTAAAAAATGACATACATACACAAATAATTGTTTAAATTATGTTAAACTCAAAAATTTTTAGAGTATGTAACAGAATTCAGATAATGAAATAAATTGGAAATCACCTATAAGATCCTCTCTCACTCCTCTTCTACATTTTCTCAAAAGAAACCACAATCCTAATTTCTAACACTTTAATTTTGCCTGTGTGTCTAAAGTTTACAGACGTAGAATTAGTGTATATTCCTTTGAGTTTGATTCCTTTGACTGCCCATTATATATGTGATATTATCCACACTGTTCCAATATATTCATTCACAATTCTATTTATTTTTCTGCTGATGATGGGTTGTTTCCAGTTTTTATTAGAAATAGTGTTGCCATGAACATTCTTGTGCTCTATTTAGTAAGCTTATGGTAAGCATAAGTCACAATGTATGTGTATATTTAGTGTTATTACATATTGTCAACAACTTTCAAAATTTTAAGTGTTTAAGTCAGTAATGGAAAAAGGTAAAACGGATGATATAATCTTTTTCAGCTTGTTTAAATAAAACATTAAAATCCTAACCATGTGTATCAACATAATGATCATTATCAATTAAGTATAATCAACACATTAAAAACTGTTTTTTCAAATAAGAAGAACTGATGTTCAGTGAGTGAGATTTCCGAGTAAAAGAATCAAAATAAAGATCAGGGAAGATTAAGAAACAATTTTAATTTATAAATGAAATTTTAATTTAAAACTTAAATTTTACCTTATAAATTAAGTTAAGTTTAATTTATAATTTATTGGAGATTAAGGTAAGAGGAAATAAATATTTATCTACCGCTGATGAGAGTATAAATTGGTAAAATCTTTTTAGAAAGCAATTCTGCTCCAGGTTCCAAACAACTTAAAAATACTTCTCACTCTCCAACTAATAATTTCACTTCTAAGACTAAATTATAAGACAAGTCTTAAACATGAAAAACCAAGGAAACCAAAGTTTACACCAAAGGTGTTTGTCAGTGTTCCTTACAGTGCCAACTTGAAAACTAAATAGTCAACATAGAGAAAAGGTTAAAAAGGATTAATCAATATAATGCTGGTAGCTTATATAACCATTAAAATTTTGTTTTTGAAGCCTTATATAATGAGAATATGTTCGTGTTATCTTGTGAATCTAGCTAAAATGCATGTACAACTCAAAATCATACCAGCATGTTAGCAACAATGAAGAAGTAACAAACAGCTTAAAGTGATAATCTTTTGACTGGTAGGGATAAGCTTTTATTTTTCCTGTGTTTTCAATGTCCAAATAAATGAGAAAATATTACTGTTATGCCACATACATTATTACTAGGATCATGCAAAAAAACTTTTCACAAAAGATTCTAGACCAAATGTAATAAAAAATACATAATTACCTGTTTAATGATATTCTTTGCTGTAATAATCATTTCTTCACTATAGATTTCTAAAAAATTAAGTTTTCTTTGCTTTAAAAGTCCAAATACAAGAGATACTAGTCTTTCCTATTAAAATAAAACAAATATATGTAATTTCACACTTTAATCTCAGAGGAAGAAATATTCAACATCAAGGGTTTTATTGCTCGATCCTCAATCTCTATCCTACATATGGTGTTTGCTAAAAGCTTAAAAGAAATCCTTACACAGCAACCTTGTCATTATATTTTTCTAAAATCTAATCATTTCTAAAAATGGTTAAATCCTTATTCTACTACACTGGATCATGTGAAGTTGATTTAGGGGCAAAACAATAAAAGGTGTTTTTTTGGCCGACCTTCGACAAGAAGCTAGAAATTATCCTACTCAAACCTTGATAACTAAAAATATTCTATGAAACCCATACTTACTTTTATTAACTTTTTAATATTTTTCCATAACAATTTTATTGATTTTTCATTAATTTACAAAAATATCTAGGTTTGGGAGTACAACTTCACACTTCAACATGCTTCCCATGCCTTCAACCAAAGCTCCACTGTCACTACACTACTCACCTTCCCCCCCCCCCCATTTATTTACCTTCCTCCCTCCCCCTCACCTAGCCTAATGGGAACTATCATCCAAGAATTACATTTGTTATGTTTTGCCAGTTTTCTTTGGTTAGGAAAGAAATTAGTGGTCTAAAAGACTAGAATAATGATCTGGACTGTTTTATTTGTAGGGAATTAACTGTAATGTACACAAAAATCTCTTTAACTACAGAGACTGCTCAGTTTTTTGGTAGTAATCAGCATTGTGTAGTTAACAGATAAACAAAGCCTAAATATGATGCATTTGTATAAAACATGTTCATAACAGGTGCTCAGTGAATGTGAAGGTCTGAAAATAACCATATAATGATAATCACTTTTTATGACATGCCAGAGCATGCATACATGTGAATATAAGTTAATTTGTCCTATAGCTATACTTTGAACTCAGTTTGTAACTATGTAACACTGTTTTAACTCTAATTTCTAATTAAGTTATAAAGTTATTTTATTCTCTAATTTTATAAGATAATGAAGAATTAAATGGTAAAAGAAATATAGTGAAGGACTTCATAGATCTGATAAAACTTGAAATTTAAGATAATTTTGCTCACCCTAATCTGAAAAGAACATGTTCTAAACTAAGGTTGTTAGGAATTAACACTAATGACATAAATTTCATACCAGAGTTCAAAACACGTACCTCTTCTAAAATCTGACAGTCATCTTCCAGTGGTCTATTTAAGTCACTGTGAGAATAAGTAGAAAATTCTGCAATCATCATTTTATCTATCAATTTTTCTAATTCACAAAGCTGTGATCCCAAATGCCTATGAAGGAAGGGAAAAATGATATATATTCATTAAATATCCAAATTTACATCATAATCAGGGAAAATAGCTGGCAAAACTTTCCTTGCTGACAGTACTTGTGCAAATAATGTGTTTTAGTAAAATCGTTAACTTTCAATTTATAAAATAACTGTAATAGCTTTATATAACTTCCCAAATACGAATTTTCTCTGTATATCTTTAACCCCTGGACAGTCAAATGTTTTATAAAAAAACAGGATACAGAAATTTCAGGACTGCTTTCTTGTCTACTTTCACAGATAAAATATTCAGACATTCTAAGTTTGTTCCTGATTAACCATTTATTGAATATCAATGCTGGTAGTTCACCAGCCACTCATTTATTCAGCAAATTATTCAACAAATACAAATATGTGCCAGGCTGTGTTCTGGGAGGGTATAAGTATCTGAAGGACTATCAGTATAGACTGACTCAATTCTCTCTCATCAGTTTGATATTGTAGAACATCCCTCTGGTCATTAAACTGAAAGTCAATACACAAAAGACTGAAAACATAAAAATACCAACATACAATCTGTGCATGAACAACTTTTCACTTAAAATATAATGTTTATTTTTAGTCTACCTCTAATATTTACAGATCTTAGCTGCAGTTAAAGTAGTAAGGGATGAGCTGTGAGGGTAGTAAAAGCAACTACTAAAGGGATTTGGAATTTTTTCCCTTGAAAACCTGTATTTATATCCAAATGACAAGAAA
The DNA here is from genome assembly GCA_004024925.1 of Scalopus aquaticus. Lineage (NCBI taxonomy): Eukaryota > Metazoa > Chordata > Mammalia > Eulipotyphla > Talpidae > Scalopus > Scalopus aquaticus. The sequence continues at coordinate 44,790 of PVIJ01003945.1, read as the reverse complement.
GGTGCCATGTAGTTCCTGCCCTGTAAGGTAGTACCTTAATATATAAAGGTACTACCTTTGTATGAGTACCTTAATGATATAAAAGGATTTTTGCCACACGATACAATGACTTTATAAAATAAACAACATGGTGAAAAATCTAGATAATCAAGTTAGTTAAAGATATTTCAAAATTTAAGTAAAACAGGCAAATAGGAAATCTATACTTCAGTGTTAAAAAAAAAGCTTTTTAAGGCTCTGTCTTTTGGGGCAATTTAAAAACATTTATATTTAAATGTTTAAATTTAATCTTAAAATTAAGCAATTAAAATTTATAAAGAACAAGCACCTAAAAAATCTGGGGCCTCCCTGGTGGCGCAGCGGTTGAGCGCTGCGCTGTGGAGCTGTCGGCAGCAACGATGCGAGTTCGACGCCTGGCCGGGGAGAATCCCACATGGTGCGGCAGACCTCTCCTGCCTCACCCGCTGCTCCCCTCAGCAGTGTATTTCTGATCTGCCTGTTCTGCTCCCCACTCTGTCTCTGGTGAATCCTCTCGCCGCCCTACGCCTCTGGCCTGTACCCCAGCTTGTATGTATAAATAAAATAAAAAATAAAAAATCTTTAAAAAAAAATATTTAAAAAAAAAATCTGTACATTTACTTTGGGAAAAACCACTTAATGTTGGCAACTGTCTTTATTAAGAATAAATATATAGCACATTAAAAAAATCAGTTAAAGTCATGCAAACTTTTAGACAAATCCATTTTTCTTTTATAAACAACATATGGGAAGTAGGTACAATGATAATGTTGAAAAAATCTGATTAAGTGAAAAACTGTAAGATTTGTTTAGCAGTATGAAAATTATTTCTTACAGCTAATTAGATGGCTAATAAGGTTCTCATAAATGGCACCAACATCTCACACTAAACCAATTTAGAAGATATCCACTAGTATAAACTAAAACATTGCCATAAGGGAAATTTGGCAATGTCTAGCAAAATTACATGGGTAATTAGCCTTTGACATAGGATTCTCACTTATCAGAATCTGTCTCAAAAATATAATCACGCATTGCTAATGACAGGGATCCATTCTGAGAAATACAAAATTAGGCAATTTTGTTAAGTGAATGTCATAATGAGTAATTATACAAAACGACATAGCACTGCCTACACTACATACCTAGGCTATAGGGAAAAGTCTATTGGGACCACTGTTGTAATATTCAGTTCCCATTGTGGACTGAAAACTCATTAAATAACATGACTCTATGATGGTAAATATACAAAGGAACATATGCTTACCGTAGTACTGTTGGTAATAACAAATGAATTAAAATAACACAAATGTTGACCAGGAGACTAGTTGAATGTACCATAATTAACACTACATTCTTTTAAGAGAATTGAGAAGTGCCAATATGTAATATAGCTACAGAGTTTTTCGATTGTTTTTTCACTATTGCCCTTCTCATTCCCAAAAAGTCTTTTCAGACATTTTTATTCTTAATAACGCCCCTAGAGAGAGACACACACACATGCACATGCACACTCACACACACAGAGTTTAAATATCCATTTAAATATCCAAGATTTCTGTCCACCCTTCAAGAATCAATTCTTGCTCTCTTGGGGTAAATGTCCCCATTAAGACTGCATATTGTAGAGTGATTTCCAGAGTATATTATAAGGTGGAAACAACAAGATAAAAAAAAAGTATGTATAAATACAAATGCTTATCTAAGATAAGGAAGACAGATGAATAAATATGACCTAAACTTTTTTAAATGGTGACTTAAAAAGTAGGGAAGAAGGAAGGAGAATAAGATTAAAGTCAAACTTCTCTGAGTATTTTTTGTTTCATAGATTTGACTTTGGAGTCATGTAATTACTTAGCATTGTTATGAAATATCACATTAAAAATTAATCCTTAATATCCAAAAGAAAATTAAAAAAAGAACTTAAGTGTGTATCAAATTATTGACAAATTTATACAAAAAGAAATTTTTTTTGTTTTGAAATTGCATTATTTTTTATTGAGGTAATGTTGGTTTACAACACTGTATATATGATTTAAGAGTATGGATTTACATCTCTTCAGATGTTTTTGACATACCACACCCCCACCAAAGCACCCATAACACTGTCAACATTGAGATCGTTACTGACTTAAAAAGGCCCTAATCTGTAGTATCTTGGTGTGCTAAACATGAAATATAACTCTGAAAATTTTTTATTAGCTCTCATTTTGAAGATATTTTATGTTTCACCGTGTAAATTTATCCAGTAGGACTGCAACAACATTCTAAATCAGCCTAGAATGATGTAATATTGCATCACATTGCATATTATCATGCACACATCATCTACATCATCAGAAAATGATGCAATGCAATACTACCGCCAGGCGGCTACTGAAGCTGACGTCAGCAGCGTACTATACAAAGCCTGTCGGAAAGGTTGAGCCTTGAAAATATCTCAGACTCTGTGCGAGACAGGTTAAGCTACTGTACATAAAACTGTTATTATTTTATCCATTTAGGCACAATACAGAACAGTCATGCCTCCAAAGTGCATTAATAGTGTAGACAATTTCTACTCTATTTGTGGGGAAGTGACATTTCCCAACCAGAAGAAAAGTGTCACTTCTCAAGTGAAGAAGGCTTATCATCTTGACTTTGGATGCAAGGTTGGTGACCAAGACAAGCCTCGGGACCCGCATCTATGTTGTGCTACATGTACAACACAGCTTTCACAGTGGTTCAACGGCAAAAGACCATCAATGCCGTTTGCAGTCCCCATGCTGTAGAGAGCGCCAAGCAACCACATCAAACAGTTACTTCTGCTTGGCTTCTCCTCTTTCCGACGGAATAACGAAGCAAAAGAAGTCGAGAATAGTCTACCCAAACATTCTGTCTGCATTGAGACCAGTTCCACATGGTGGGGGACTTCCTATATCAGAACCTCCAGCAGAATATTCCCTTAATTCATCCGATGAGGACAAGGGTGAGTCGACCTGTTCTTCTCCTGTTACATCAGCATGCAGTGATCCAGATTTTCACTGTGGTGAATCATCAACTCCACAAAGACTAACAGAGGAAGAACTAAATGACCTGGTTTGTGATTTGGACTTAGCCAAGAACAAGGCAGAATTTCTAGGATCAAGACTCCAATAATGGAATCTTCTAGAAAATGATGTCACAATTACTTTAGATCGAAAGCGCCACCAGCAGTTGGAGCCTTTCTTCAGAAATTAAAGTACTCTGGTATTCTGTTCTGATGTTGAGGGCCTCATGAAGGTCTTAGAAACCACTCGTGACCCACAAGGATGGAGACTATTTCTAGACTCTTCAAAACTGAGTCTCAAGGCTGTGCTTTTGCACAATGGAAACCGTCTTCCATCTATTTCAGTAGCTCATGCTGTCCACATGAAAAGAGACATATGATAACTTAAAGCAGCTACTGAATTCCATTGAGTATAACAAGTACAGCTGGCACATCTGTGGTGATCTGAAGCTAGTTGCCCTTTTAATGGTTCTACAGCAGAGATATACAAAATACATGTGTTTCTTATGTGAGTGGGATAGCCGAGCAAGTGAATTGTACTACTTGCGGAAGGAATGGACTCACATTGTCCATTCAGTTGGAGAGAAGAACATCCAGAACCCAGCTCTGGTTGAGGCTCACAAAATCCCGCTACCACCCCTTCACATCAAACTAGTTTTGATGAAGTATTTTGTGAAAGCCATGGACCAGATCTCGCCAGCTTTCTGGCATAAAAAATTTCCTCGACTCAGCGAAGCAAAGATTAAAGAGGGAGTTTTTGTGGGTCTTCAGATTTGAGAGCTCTTCAAAGATGACCAGTTCAACAACTTGCCGCAGGGTGATACGAACCAAGCATGGAATGCTTTTCGCCTAGTGTCTACAAACTTTCTGGGGAATGTTAGGGCAGAAAACTACAAGGAACTAGTAGAAGACATGCTGATGCAGTATCAGAAACTTGGCCGCAATATGTCTCTGAAGATCCACTTCCTTCATTCCCATCTGGATTTCTTCCCTGAAAACTGTAGTATGGTTAGTGATGAACATGGCAAACGTTTTCATCAAGATATCATATCACCAGCAGTGTAGAAGAGTTCCTTTTTCTCCACATCCTTTCCAGCATTTGTTGTTGCCTGTATTTTTAATGTGTGCCATCCTCTCAGGTGTGAGGTGGTATCTCATAGTGGTTTTGATTTGCATTTCCTTGATTATAAGTGATGTTGAGCATTTTTTCATGTATCTGTTCGCCATCTGCTTTTCTTTCTTGGAGAAGTGCCTTTTGAGCTCTTCTGCCCATTTTTTGACTGGGTTATTGGCTTTGTTTTTGTTGAGTTGTGTGAGTTCCTTGTAAATTTTTGTTATCAGTCTTTTATCAGATGTATTGTGTGCAAAAATCTTTTCCCAGTTGGTAGGGTGTCTGTTAGTTTTGGTTAATGTCTCTTTTGCTGTACAGAAGCCTTTTATTTTGATGTAATCCCATCTGTTTATCTTGTCTTTCACTCCTTCGCTTTGAGGGATGTGTCTTTCAAGGAACGTGAACTGGTCCAACCACTATGGAAAGCTGTATGGCGATTCCTCAAACTGCTAAACATGGAGCTCCCATACGACCCAGCAATCCCACTTTTGGGAATTTACCCAAAGGACACAAAAACACTAATCCGAAAGGATACATGCACCCGTATGTTCATTGCGGCACTGTTCACAATAGCAAAGGTATGGTAGCAACCCAGATGTCCAAACATAGATGATTGGATCAAGAAGATGTGGTACATATACACAATGGAATACTATTCAGCATTCAAAGAAGATAAACACATGCAATTTGCAGTGACATGGATGGAATTAGAGGGAATCATACTCAGTGAAATAAGCCAGAAAGAAAAAGAAAAATATCGAATATCGAATGGTTTCACTTATAACAGGACTATAGGGAAACAAAATAGGAGAGAGACACTCAGCGGGGGTGGGGGGCATGGGGGGAGGGGAGGATAAGGGCACAAAATGGAATAGAAAAGAACACAAGGGAACATGGAGATGGATCACGGGTGAATTGGTGGTGGGCTACCCAAGGGGAAAACAAAATGTAAAAGACATAAATAGCAATAAAAATTAAAAAAAATAAAAAAATCATATCAATGGAACAAAGATACCAGGGAAAATGGTCCACTACAATGCTGGCTGACTACTGCTGGACACTCCCCAGAGATGCTCCTGAACAGGTGTACAAGAGACAAGCGAAGAAATCTAAGTAGTCGTCTATGACTTGATTTTTTACAGGTATTAACTATAGGTCTATTACTATTGGCATGCATTTCATGATGTACTCCATCACGAAATGTAATGCATTTTGTGATCCATTTATTGCAGATTACAAAAAAAACTAGAGTCAAAATTAGAATTTGACAGTCATATGCGTGTTGAGCACACACAAATTGATAGGAAATGACTAATTTTATTTCAGTAACATGACTTCTGTAAAAATTTGTTGACCAGTGAAAAGAGGAATTACTTTAAGTGACTTTAAAACATAGCAATGTGTCTGTTTATCACAGAAGGGCTGTATCCTAAAGAAAGGGAAGGAAAGAAATCTACACGTTTGTAATAACATTAGCTTTAAGAGCACTGCACATATATTGTGAGATAAAACAAATGAGTAATTATATTGGGCTCATTATAAACCAGTTTTCAGCCTGTTTTAGAAGATACATACGTAAGATTCAAGAAGTAAAAACTCTTATAGACCCGAATTTAAATTAGAAATATGAATTAAAAAAAAAACATTTTCTATACAGTTTCTTTAAAAGAGTGGTTGTTTTCTATTCCTGCCCACTACAATAATGATCAATCCAATAACAAGAAACACCTCTGGTACCAGCTTATGATTTCTAAATACCACTTGGTATACAGTAATAATGGCCTGCACATTATTATTAAGCTTATCAAAAACATTTTGTAGTAGATTAATCTGTTAACACATACAGTAGAGTGGTGGAAGTAATCTACTGAAATGACAAAAAACTAAAACATCACTGTGTGAAAAAGGCCTTAGGTCTATATATCTAGATAAACAAATAAGAACAATTCCAATGCTTTCTACTTTGATATGCCTCAATCTGTACCTTAATTCAGATCTCTAAACTGTATGTTTCCCATACTTTTATCTGTGTGACTTACATGTCAATAAACTCTATAATAATACTAGTTTCATCAAAGAGTAGAAAGTCTGTTTTTTGTCCTATACCAGAATATACAATGTGGATGTTTTGAGTTCTAAATTTGGGAGATTTTCAAGATCAAAGAAAATGTTAAATACCTCTTACATTGTCAAATAAAAATCCCTTACATGGAATCTCAATGTAGCCTATGATGACCTCACAATAAGCTGGAACTTATAATTGTGAATGTTTTCCACCTTTCTTTGCAGAAATAAAAAGGCTTATGACTAGAAAACAGGCTATTTTCATTAATTTTTATCCTAAAATCAATTATTATGGTAAGTCCTAATTCAGTAAACCTCTAACTCAATTGCCCACCTAGTTTAATATCTAAAATACTTATAAAGTAAGCACTGATAATCAGAGTGATCTATTTAAGGATTTATAAATCCTCAAACAAATATATTAAAAAGCATACACACTTCTAGGGTCAGATACGACCTGGGTTGAATCTGGGCTCTGCTGTTTTATAACTTGCTGTACAACCTGGAGCAAATTATCAAGGACTTTCTCTGCCTCTCTTTCCCTATCTGTTGAAACAGATTACCTATGTCATAAAGTTTTGGAGAGAGGAGGGATAAAATAATAAATGTAATATACTTAACACAGTTTTTGGTACAGAGTACCAAAGTATTCAATAAATGTTCTTGGGCTTTATGGCGGTGTTGATAAGAGTGGTAGTAAGTAGTAAGAAAAGTTATCAATGGTGAAAACTGAGTTTCTACAAAAACCTTTACACTGAGAGCAAATAACATTTCATCCCTGAATATCAAAGTAACTGATACTTTTTTTATTTCAAAAGCTACACGATATCAGGGTTCAAATATAGACCTAGGCCCTACATTATTTGCTTAATAAGCATTTGAATGTCATTAACCTCATCAACACTTAAATTAGTACAGATCATAAATAACATATATTGTCACACTAATTACCATCCATTTTTATTAACAGAAAATTGTCACTTCATAAAAAGTAATTTAAAAATATTTATGTTCTAGTAATTGAAACTGCCAAACTTTGCAACAATTTAGGCAGTAATTTCATTGTTTTTAAAATTATAAAAATCCGTAAATGTGCAAAAGCTCCATTTTAATAATGATAAATTTGCAAAGAGCCAACACTTCCCACTGTGTAAATTAATTAGTCTCCACATTGAGAAGAGGGTATCAAAGCATGGGATTTTTATATTAACAACAAATACATTGGACCCCTAACACATAGCAGAAATCCCTTTGAACAATGACAAGAAGATGTTTCATTTCAAAGTTTCATTTTAATAAGAATAAAATTATGTAGGAAGATGTTACTACTTTAATTCCAAATACTGAAAGAGGTGAGAACCCAGAGGTAATTAGAAACAAGCCTTCTCAATTCTGAACTACATTACACTTGCCTAGAGAGATTTTAAAAATATGGATGTGCAGGCTTACCCTATAGGAAGTCTGATGTAATTGATCTGGGTGTGGTATGCTATACCTTTCTAAAAGTTCCTCTGAGGTTCTAGTGTGTAGCTAGGATTAAGAACTATAGTCATACATAAACTGTAAGTAGTTAAATAGGGGCAATGATGTTTTCTATAACGGAAAAAAAGAGTAGAACAGTATGAAAGAGTCAATATACATTTGGTAATCTCCTGGATAATTCAGATTCCGCATACATGTATTAAGATGTGTATAAGTAACTCTTGCCCAAAATACTTGGGGACCAATAGAAAGATTTAAAAAAAAAAAAAGCCCTGCCTAGTGGGGCAAGCGATTAAGTCTCAGCGCTATGAAGCTATCAGCAGCCACTGCAGCATGAGTTGATCCGCAACCAGGGATTTAATCCACATGGCACAGCATACCTCTCTGTCTTACCCGCTGCTCCCCTCAGCAGTGTATTTTAGTAGATCTGCCTGTTCTGCTCCCCACACTGTTTCTGGTGAATCCTCTCATCCCCCTACCTCTGGCCTACACCCCAGTTCTTGTATGCATAAATAAAAATAAATCTTTACAAAAAACAAATAACATTAAACATGTTTAAGTGTTGTACAATTTCATTAGAGAATACAAACAAAATGTTCTGGGAGTTCAGAAATTATAAGAAAAATTTATATAGGAAGTAACTTCAAGGTAAAAAAATACAGAAAAAAGAAATCATATATAAGCATTCCTTATCACTACTCACTAAAAAAGATAGATTAACATAGAAAAATCATAAAAAATACAAATATTCAAATTCTTATAAAATAAACAGATTTGCATTAGAGTAATTTGATTATTGGTAGCTGTTGATATGAAGGTTCCCTTTAAATGCATTAGAAAGAACATTATATTAAAAAGTGAAATAGATTGATATGAAAGAAAAATATGCCTATTTAGCTTTAAAAACAGTCATAGTTCTTCAGCTACCATAACACACTAAAATTTACCCTTAAAAATTCCTAACATTATTTCTAACTATTTATTTAAGGGACATACCGGAAGCTGTGAATGCCCTGAAGTTCCTGCTGTAGAACCTCCTGTGTTGTAGCTATTAAGTCCAATGCTCCAACAAATTCAGAAGTAGATAACAACACCTGTACTGTAGGCTGAGTCTGGTGTACAGTGGCCATTAACTTCAGTTTATTGTACACTTTCACACAATTATTTCTGCTAAGTGCCAGTCTTAAAATGTGTAGTGATCCTTCACACATTACTTTATCAATCTGTGCAATTTTATCTCGAAGCATTTTTACAGCCTGGGAAGTTTTCTTGAGGTAGTCCTGCAATTCATGTTGAGAGGTCATTGCATGAAAAAATGCTTCTGAACGTAGGGAGATCTGGTGAGCAATGTTTACTTCCACAATATCCAGATAATAGCTCAGCTATAGAGGGAAGGGGAAAAAAAAAAAATCATGGAATATTACAAGTATACCTTCCTTGACTATCCAAATACTTTCTGAAAATGATGAGATTTCTAAATGAATTTAAAATCCCATCGTGTGAACTTTGATTGATTTAGAATTTGTGGGAGTCTTGATATTGAGCATAACAAAATGGAAGGGAAGATTAATAAATATTAGGCAGAAGAACAGAAGGTGATTTGCTTTCTGTTTCTGCCATTACTGCCTTCCAAACACCAAATACTTTCTGGAAAGTAAGAGTACTCCCAGTCATCTCAGATTATAATCTACTTTCAGAAGTTCTAAAATGTGAGAATGATCTCCTTGGGCACCCCTTCCCCACATTACACATCATGTATCTGACAAGAAGATGGCTATAGTAATTATTTATTGACCTCCTCTTCTATCAGGCTCTGGTATTTTATATGTATATTTTCTAATTTTAAAAATCTTGAAATATAGATATTATTATTTACAGATGAGAAAACTGAAAGTTCAGAGATTAAACTGAGTAAAGTCACACGGTTAGTAAAGTAGCAAAACTAAAATCTGAACCCAGATCTGTGTGACTCAATGGTTCAAACACTTTCTACTACACTGTACTGCTTCAAAATGCTAAAAATTGGTAGCGCATGGGGTAAAGTCTCAGCACTATGAAGCTATTAGCAGCCACTGCAGCTCAAGTTCAATCGCAGGCCACGGAGCTAACCTACATGGCACAGTGCTACTGCTTCCCTCAGCAGTGTATTTCAGTAAATCCACCTATTCTGCTCCCTACTCTGTCTCTGGGGAATCCCCTGAACCCCACCCCCATACCTCTGACCTATGTCCCAGCTCTTGTATGCATAAATAAAATAAAATCTTAAAAAAAAACTGCTAAAGAATCCACGTAAGCCACAATCAGTGGTAATCACAAACTATAGAAAGTACTAGAGTTCATTTGGATCTTTTTTCCAAGGCTGCATATTTCTTATTTTAAAAGTTATCTCTTTACCAATTTGTCAGATTCAGTCTACTTCCAATGTATTTTCCTCTTAAAATGTTGACAAATGCCTTACACAACTAGTTCATATACATTTATCTATAACATTATCAAGACTAATTCCTATAATAACAAGTTTTCTAATTTTCTAAGTAATGTTCTAAGCAAAAATGCTTTCTAATTTCAAATATGGACTTTGAAAACACGCATTATCTTTTCTTCCTATTTTATTTATTTTTTATTTTATTTATATTATTTATCTATTTTTTTTATTTATGCATACAAGAGCTGTGATATAGTTAGGGGGTATGTGTGAGAGGATTCACCCGAGACAGAGTGGGGAGCAGAACAAGTGGACTGACTGAAATATACTGCTGAGGGGAACACCGGGTAAGACAGGAGAGGTCTGCTGCACCATGTGGGTCAGTAACCTGACCCAGGATGGAAAGTGCTGCAGTGGCTGCTGATAGCTTCATAGGGCTGAGTTAACCACTTGCACCACCAGGGAGGCCCCCTATCTAACTTTATATGCCTTTTTGGACTACATTACCTTTCCCTTTCTCTCTTTTAATTAAAAATTTTTCAATTTAAAGTTCAAACTTTAGGCATTATCTCTGAATATCTCAAGAGAATTCATGGTATTAATGGCCTTTCAGCATTTAGAAATCATAAGATTAGATCATTTGGTAACCAAGTCTATTTTCTTAAAACCACTCAGGGTCACACAATTCAATAATCTACTGTTACATATAATAAGTTACAAACAAAATTCTTCCATAGTGTAAGTTTCATAAATAGCTGCTCTCTTCATCTTTGATATGACTGTTCATTTATTTTACCTAAAAAGCAGTATGGGAACAAAGGTACTTCAGTATATCGCAAGCTAAAGTGAACTCAATTTTCAGAATAGTAAATGCAAAATGGACATATTCTTTAGGACAGGGCCACTCAGAATGCAGTTTAAATGCTGCTGCTAGCATGTGAACTATTTAATAAATAAGGAACTTGCTGGGGAATAAATCAAATACATCACTAAGCATACTGCATTTTTTGTGTGTGTGCAAATACTCTTAATGAAGGATTTACATTCTAAACTCCGTACTTATCTCATGCTGATCAGCACTTTGGGTGGTACTACAATAAAATACAAATTTCTCTAATTTTGGTTGTAGTATCTCCTCTATTTAATGTTAGTTGTCATTCCTGACTGTGAAAGAGCTGCCTCAGAATCCTTCTTGGATTCCTTTTCTAGGAACAGAGCAGAACAGAGTAGTCAAAATGTAAATATAACAAACCTGAAAAAAAATTCCATTACCTGAATTACTTTAAACTTGTAGCAAAGAAAATTATTTCATTTGAATTTCAAAGATTCCTACAATTTAGCAAGATTCTACTGATCTATTATTTTAAAAGGTGTGATACTTTCATAATTAATGTTCTGTTAAATTTCTACAAAGCAAACAATTTTTAAAGTATTCCAAAAGGCATCTGTACAGATTGATGAGATTTTCATTGACTTTTGTCGATTCCCTTTTTTAAGGTACGACACTACCAAGGCACGTATGTGGAATGTGAAAAAGCAGTCTGGGCGAGAACCTGTGTCCATAAATAGGTTATATCCATCACTTTCATCAATTTTATGAATTTGTTTTATTTAAGGAAAATCTTTATAAGTGAAAATGTTGCCAAAAGAAAAAATGATTTCATTTTCAACTGTGAAAAAAGGAATAATCACAGTTTCTCCTCCACATTTCTTCTCTCATCCCCAAGCTAATCTTTTTAGTTACTGACAAAGAGTGGACCTAATTAATTGAATAGTTTTCCTATTGGGTTTCAGACTGCCAAGAGATATTACTAGACTGAAATCAAATTGCTTTCTTCTCATTTTAACACCAATCTGTTTTTGAAAAGCTGTAAAGAGAAAGCTGTTGAGAAAGATCAAAGATCAAAAATCCCTACCTCCTATTAAAGTTTTACAGATTCTAGAAAAGTTAAAAATATTTAAAATTCTACATTTTAAAAGATTTTCAAGACATTGATTTCTAAAATACAGAACACTAAGATGTTTTAAAAATTGCTAACTATTAAAATACAGAAGACAAGTTTTACAAAGCCAAAGATATTTTTATATCTTATTTTTTAACTGATATTTTTGCTTCAAAACAATCATCCTTACTATGTATAAATAAGAAGTAGTACCTCAGGAAAATCTGATTTTCTATGCTTTAATTCATAAGAATATAAGATTAGCCAATACATTATTTGGGACATATGTAATGCAACTAACTTCATAATCTAATATTTGCTTTCAATTAAAATTCAACTACTGCTGTTTTAGGTAAGAAGCACTGAAACAATAACATTTTCCTTTTTCACCAGTTCAACTTGTATTCTATTGACTCAAAATGCTATTACTTTATCAGTTAAGATTTGAAGATCTACAATAATCAGTAATAATAAAAATAAAATTAATAATAGATTTTAGTAAAAAACTAAATCTGAATTCACACAAATAGTACCACTTTATTGGTATAAAGTTTTTTATGTGAAAAAAGTCAATGACCAATTACCTTTTCTTGTAGCAACTTTGAGGAAGCTGCATCACGGTTTCCTTTTCCACCAGCAGTATTAAAATGAGACCATGGTAAAACTGAATTAAAAGTTAAGGAATCGTCCAAGGCAAAATCTGGTTTCATAAAAATCTATTAAAAAATACATTTCCCTCAATTAGATAAACATTTTCTTTACATCCATTATCTATTCTTTACATCATAGTACCATTTAACAATAATTAACTTGGCTCTTGAACATGAAACAACAAAAGCAAGTGATGAGCAGGTTGAATTATTTACACAAAAATCTATATAACATGTTTCACCAAGCCAAAAATGCTCATGAAAGATAGAAAAATGATTTTTTTTGCCTTTCTCACTGAAGATAATCATACCAATACTACTTAATCAAACTCACTAATACTGTCCCACTAGGCACAAACCAAAAGTTATAATCTAAACTTTCCATATTATTTACCACTGATAGTTGAAAACCAAGTATCAATTTCTCTACTTATATTTCTATTTCTCCTTGCTCAAAATTCTTTCAAAGTCAGGTTTTTTTAGACATACACAAATTTTAAAACAAACACAAATTTTAAAACAAATTATTTTGTGAAGAGACTCCCTTATATATCCATCTGTACTTTTTAAGTCCTTCACAATACATTTCCTACATATCATATGAATCCCCTCTCCTCTATCGCTACAGCATTTCATTGGTTTAGCTCTTTATTATCTGTGCATTATTTGATGATGTCCTTCTGATAGGGGGTTAGGGTGGAAGGGAAGGGCACCATACCTAAAACAGGAATCTGCATATACACACATAGGCTGCACATATATACAATATGACTAATGATCTTTTCCTTTAACTAAAACTCTTCCTTTGAACTAAGATTCCTGTCCTGATAATGCCCAAAGGAGTGCCGGATACTGACGTCATCAGATGTACCAAGGTAAATATAACCAGGAAGTGGATAATAAGTTCTGGGGACTGAATGTGAGGAATGCCACAAACATCAATTATGATAGGCTGTTCTGATGAGCTGTTTGCTTCTGACTATTTTTGTTTAACTCGATATAAAACAGCTAGCTAGAGGTTTGGTGGCAGAACGGTTTCTTCAGAGTGTTATGACTGCCATTCTCTCAGATTTCTGGCCATTGGACTGAAATAAAACACTTCTTATAGATTCAATTCCTGTGTCTGCTTATTGGTGTTCTGTAGTGACAGGTAGCACCAAGAACTCGGCCAATTGCTGTATCACTTCTGCAACCTATGCCCTCTATTTGCTGTCAGAGATAACTTTTAAGTATAACTATATTTAATTTCTCTATTTAAAAGTCTCAATGGATTCCCATGACCCACAAACCAAACTCTTTAGAATGGCATTTAAAGTCCTTCATTGATTGACCCCACTTACTTCTTTGCATCTTGCTACTCCAACCATTTACAAATTACATTTTGTAGCAATATTCAACTATCTTCCATACCCTCTTATGCTTAAGTATATTTATACTTTAGCTTAAAATGTCTTTTCTTATTTATATTCCTGGAGAACATGACTCAATCAAAAAATTAAATATGTCTCTTTATATAACACAGAAATAAATCATTCTCTGAACACAAGTATACCATGAGTACTTATTTATCTGCTACTTCACAAAAATTATTTAGTATGCAAATTTCCCTCAATCCTTAGAGACCACATGTTCCTATAAGATTTGCTTATAGTCTATCAATCTTTGTATTCCCAGCATAGAGTCCAAAAAATGGTTTAATCAATTATTTTCTATACTTTATTTTATTTACTGACCTATTTTACCTATATCCAAAAATTAGTATGAATGTGAGAGGGAAAAATCTAACTAGGGACATGAATATATATTCTAATACCTGCTTCAGTAGAATTGAAAACTTTGATCAATTCAATAAATGTTTGCTCATTGTTTAACTCTTATGCTATGCACTGAGCAGAAAACAAAGGGAAATTAAAACAAATGTTCTGATCTCAAGATTTTCAGTCAAGGTGATATGATAAAATATACTCATAAATATCTTATAATGGGAAAAGTGACAAATGCCTTAAAAGGGAGGGCAGGGGGCTAGGTAAAATGGTACAGAAATTTGAGAAAGAGTAAAGAATTTTCAGTTGCGGGGAAATGTATTAATGTTAAGTTTGCTCAAAGCAAAAGACTATAAAGGATATAGAAAATTAAGGGGGAAGTCTTAGAGGCTAAAGGGACAGTGCAAATAAAGTACAGAGTCAGCAAAAAAGGTCTGACTGAAGTAATGTGAAGATTAGTAGGCAAACGTTAGGAGTGTGATGATGATAGAAATGAATAATTAAAGGCATTAATAACAAAACTTTAATTGTTTAAGAATCAAAGAACTTAACAAATGATCTCCCTTCTCCTTTTTGTTTCTGTATTTCGCCTTCCTATCTCTTCTCACCCTAAAAAGTGATTATCACTGACATTGAGACTCTAATGAATCAAATGGACTCCTCCTGCAGGGGGAAAAAAATACCTATTACATAAAGCTACAATTTTTTCACATAAAGAAAACATCTTTTAATAATTTGAAGGGGTATGAAGGTCACCAAAATTCTTCTTTAGAATGGAGAGACTTAAACATATTTGTAGGCTTCTGTAATGAGGAAGAAAGAAATTAATGATGCAAAAGCAAAAGAAGAAAAGTGATGCACAAAGTCCTAGAAGAGGTAAAGGGGTGTCAGAAAGTGGAGAAATGAAAGCTGCTTATAAGGCAAATTAGACCAAATGTTAAATAGCAGTATCCTCATTTTATAAGATTTGTTACCTTAGGTATTTGTTCCAGATCTGTCCTGGATTTATCTATGAAAAAAGGGAAAATATGATTTTTTTTAACTTGTTTTCATTTTACTTCCATAAACTATATTTTGACAGATTCAATACTGTACTGGGTCACAACAAAATAACTACTTCAACTTCTTCCTTCAATAACCATCTAGCAAGTACCTCCCATATGCCTATTAGTAGGCAAAGCACTGAATAAGGCATATATTTCAAGTAATTTTAATCACTTGATAGTAGCAATAAAAACACCTAAATACAGCTCAAGTCTTTTTTAAATGGAAAGCTCTATGTTACTTTATTAAGTTTTGGTGAGATTAAGTTTGGTACCCTATGTAGTTTTAACAATGAATGTGAGGAATGCCACAAACATTCTAAAATAGGATGTTCCTCTAAAATAGGAACAGCCAATATCCCATCCAAAAAATTTTTTAATCAAAGGGTTTTCTAATACCCACTAATTTTCTTCTTAGACATCTTAGTTTGTATCATCTACAAATGTATCTACAAATGAACCTACTTTATGTTCATCTCACCAACTAGCTCTCAAAGCACCTTCCTTTCCAAAACTAACCTTTCTGCACTTGGACTCCTCCCCTCAGGCCATATGTGAGCCCACTTCACTAATTATACTCCCTATCTTCAATCTCTATATTTTCATATCTTCAATCTCTTCCCTTCTAATAACTCTTTGCTCTCTACATATAAACATCCTAATTTTCTCCCACTAATAAAAAAGAAAGGGAAAAGATAAAACCCAGAGCACAGATTAGGGTGAAGCAAAGGACATCAGGTGCAAAATTTAAAAAAGCATTCACTCACAGGGTTACTTATGTAAATGCCTCTCTGGCCACTTGCTAATTCTAGTCATGCAAAAAATTATTCTACTCTGTTCCCTCTAGTCAATATCCTACATCTCAAATCTTCAAGTCACATCCATACTGGTAGTCTTTATTTCTTCTCCTGTACTTACTCCCTAATATATAGAATTGAGTTTTCTGTAACTACTACTCCAGTCTAAACGTTCTCCCTACGATCTCCTAAATTGTCAAATTTGCAGAGACTTCTCAGTGCACAAACTGATCTATCTCTTAAGTATTCTGACACTGTGGACTACTCAATCATTCTCACTTCTTTGAAGCTCTCACTACCTTTCACTTCTATGGTGGAATTTTCTCAATTCTCCTCATTCTCTAAGTATTTCTTTATAGTCTCCTTCATGGGAAACTTTTTTTTCTGTCTGTCCCTTAAAAATGCCACTTCCTAGTGTTCTATCATCAGTTCTTTTCTTCTCACTCTTCAAATCTGCCCTGAGTGATCCTCTTCTCACTACTCAAATCTGCCCTGACTGATCCTATCTGTCACTTGAATTCAATTACTATGCTATTGATTAACATAATGTCTGTTATGTCTACCATACTTAAATCTGCAGCCCAGATCTCTTTCCTGAGCTCCCAGTTGCACACCAGAAACTTCCTCTCTGCAAATCTGCACTCAACCAGCCTCCATCTCTTCACAATTTCTCCTTTCACAGTGCTTCTCTCACTGAACTACACTTCTCATCTAACCAGTTGCCTAAGCAAGAAATCTTAGGAGTCATCCTTTAGTCATCTTGCTCCATTACCAACTGACTGACCACCAAAACCTATGTCCTGATCTCTGAGGCCTAATTTCCTCTCTATTTTCATTATAACTGCTACTGAGGCCACAGGATCTATTACTTCAATCACTGTAATAATCTCCAACTGACTCCTCACCTCTAGTTTTATCAACATCCATAAATTTATTACACACGGCTATTTTCACAATAAAATGTATAACCATAAACCTGGCCATGTCTATTAACATTATTTTATAGTTCTATGATGCTTTCAGAAAAATGGCTTAGCATAGTATAGAAGGCTCTTTGTGATTTCATTCCCACCTATTTCTTCAACTCATTGTTTGCTCCCAAGAGAGTCAATATAATAAACTCCTGCAGTTCCTTGAAATGGTATGTTCTCTCTTGATTCTATGGCTTTGCATAAACCACTTCCTGGTTTATTTTTCCTATATAAATCTTTCTGATAGCTTAAAACACAAGCAATCATCAACTCTAGGAAGTCTTCCAAAGTTAGGTTAGTAGCTTTATACAATGTTACCACACTGAAATTGATACACAGTGCTCCAACTGTTGGTTTATTTAATCTTAACCACAAGACCATCAGTCTTAAGGACAGGGACTATTTCTTATTCACCTATTTTTAAGCAGCAAGCAAAGTACCAAGCACTCAGATATTAGTATTAGTTGAACTGAGGAATAACACTACCATCAGACTCATTCCTTTTCTCATAAAAGCTTTTAATAAAGATTATGGTTGAAGACTACAAACATTTCACTAGAAATAAGAACTACAGTTATGACAGTCAGCAAGGTCCCAAAATTAAGATTTTATTAATTTTATGCTATACTACAAATAGCACATATTCACCTACATATTTTCACTAATAGCACATATTCATACCATGAGTATGTAAGAGAGTTCTGTCAAAGGTATCTTTAGGAGGACAAATATTCTTGCATCTTTCATGGATCTTTTCTCTCTATAAAAAGGCAATTAAATTAATAACGTGATCAATGTTATGTGGCAATATAAGGATTCAAAACATCAAAATATCTCACAACAGACTGTCAGAATATATTAAATTATTTCTAAATTTTCAATATAAAATCACTAGCCACTTGAACTTAAATACTAATAACAAGTATTCTTAATAAAACAAATACTACTGAGAACTATGATCTACCACCTATATACCTTTTACATAAGTATACTAAAATCTACATAAATATGGAATGAAGTAGGAAAGCAAATGGAAAAAAAATATATATATCAGCAATCAATTAAGAGAATAACTTTTAAACAAGAAAGACCAAAAACCTATGTAACTAAGATATAAAAATACTAGTTGACACTTTGAGTAAAAAAAAAAAGTCAGACTAGACAATCTAGATGATCACTTACACCAGTATTTATCTTTTCAGAGACACCATATAAAGGACACTTGGAAAAGAGAGCAGTAGTAAGGAAAAAACAGTGGATCAATAGTGTTCAGAGTTCTGATAGCAGTTCTGTCAAAGGAACAGTAACATTCTGTATTCCTACCCATAATGAATGAGTTTCTATTATTCCCCATTGTTGCCACCATTTGGTGTTATCAGTGTCTTGAATTGTTGCCATTATTGTTTAATAACGATATGTGAAAAGTGAGGCTGAATATCTTTTCATATGCTTATTTGCCATTTATCTGTATGTCTTCTCCGATGAGATGCCTGTTCTGCTCTTTTGCCCATTTTTTAAATTGTGGTAAAATATACCAAAAAATAGACCTTTTAAAACCATTAGTGATATTGACCATCCTTTCATTTGCTTATTGGTTATTTGAATATATTTTTAAGAGAAATGTCTTTCAAGTCTTTTGTTTTCTTATTCAGTTTTAAGAGTTGTTTGCCTAATTTGGATACCACTCCTTTAACATACATGTTTTGCAAATATTTTCTCCCCATCTCCAGTTTATCTTAATTCTCTTACCAGTATATTTCAGAGTAGAAAGTTTTATTTATTTATTTATTTTAAAGATTTATTTATTTATGCATACAAGCTGGGGTACAGGCCAGAGGCTTGGGGCGGCGAGAGGGTTTACCAGAGACAGAGTAGGGAGCAGCACAGGCAGATGGACAGAAACACACTGCTGAGGGGAGCAGCTGGCGAGGCAGGAGAGGTCTGCTGCGCCATGTGGGAATCTCCCCAGCCCGGCATCGAACTTACGCCGCTGCCGAGAGCTCCACAGTGCAGCTTGTCTGCTGCGCCACCAGGGAGGCCCAGAGTAGAAAGTTTTAAATTTTAACAAGACCAACCTGTCAATGTTTTCTTTCATGAACTGGGTTTTTGATGACTAGGCCACAGCTTTTCTCCTATTTTGCTTCCCAAAGATTCAGAGTTTTGCATTTTACATTTAATTTAGGTATATGATCCATTTTGTGCTCACTTCTGTGAAAAGTATAGGTAGTTTGTTTCTCAATTTCATTTTTTTTTTTTTGCATGTAGATGTCTAGTTGTCTAGGCACTGTTTATTCAAAAGACCACCCTTTTTCTTTATTGAATTTCCTTTGCACCTTTGTCAGAAATCAGTTGACTGTATTTGTGAGTCTATTTCTGGGCTTTTTATTCTGTTCCTTTGCTCTACTCTCCTATCAGTACCACAATGTCTTTAGTACTGCAGCATTAAATAAGTCTTGAATTCAGGTAGGGTCACTTCCAACTTTATTCTCTCCAATACTGTGTTAGCTATTCTCTTTTCACTTCCCATATAAACTTTAGAATCGTTTTTTTGATATCTATGAAACAAACTGCTGGCATTTTTACTGGGATTATGTTGAATACATAAGTTGGGAAAAACATGTTGACAATATTTGAGTATTCCAATTCACATACATGGAATGGAATTAAAATTTTCCTTGATTTCTTTCATCAGGAAAAAATCTTTGTAGTTCTTCTCACATACCTCTTGTATGTATTTTGTTAGATTTATAGCGCAGTATAAGCACTGTTTATTTCAAATTCCAGTTGTACACTGCTAGTATAAGAAAGCAATAAAATTTTATGATATTAACCTTGTATCCTACCTTTCTATAATTGCTCACTCGAGGAGCTTCTTTTTGATTCTTTGGGATTTTCTACATATACAATCATGTCATCTATAAATAAAGAATTTTAGTTCTTCCTTCTTATCTGTATACATTTTATTTCCATTTCCATTGCACTAGTTAGGTCTTCCAATAAGATGTTGGAAAGGAGAGAAGACATCTTTATTTTGTTTCCAATCTCCGTAGAAAAGCTTCCATTTTCTCACCACTACTGTAGGGTTTTAGAGATATCTTTAACAAGTTGAGGAAGCTCCTCTGTATTCCTAGTTTGCTGAGTTTTCTTTGATTATCTTAAATGAGTATTGGATTTTGCCAAGTGTTTTTTCTATATTTATTGACCTGATGATGATTTTTTTCTTTTAGTCTGTCTGTTAATGTGGTAGATTACACTAATTGCTTTTGAATACTGAATGAGTCTTGCATATCTGGAATCAATCCCACTTAGTTGTGGTGCATAATTCTTTTTATAAGTTATTGAGTTTGACTTTCTATTTATTTTAAGGATTTTTATATCCATGTTAATGAACGGTAATAACCCTGCAATTTTCCTTTTTTTGTAATGTCTTTGTCACATTTTAGTATTACATTAACTTGGAATCAGAAGAAATTAGAAAGTATCCCTTTGCTTCTGTTTCTCTGGAATAAATTATAAAGAATTGGGAATAATTTCTTCCTCAAATGGTTAGCACAATTCATCAATGAATCCATCTGACCATAGCCCTTTCTGCTTTGGGAGGTTTGTTTTGTTTTTTTTTAAAGATTTTAAAGATTTATTTATTTATGCATACAAGCTGGAGTGTAGGCCAGAGTTGTGGGGTAGTGAGAGGATTCACTAGAGACAGGGTGGGGAGCAGAACAGGCAGATTGACTGAAGTACACCGCTGAGGGGAGCAGTGGGCGAGGCAGGAGAGGTCTGCTGCTCCATGTGGGAATCTCCCTGGCTGGGCATTGAACTCATGCTGCAGTGGCTCTGGATAGCTTCACAGTGCTACGCTTAACCCGTCACACCACCAGGGAGGTCCTGCTTTGGGCGGTTGTATCTGTATCTTTAATAAGTATGGGCATATTCAGAGTACTGGTTTCTCATGTGTAAGTTTTGGTAGATTGTGTTTTTCACGTAATTGGTCTATTTCACATGTTATCAAATCGGTGGGCATAAAGTCATTCATAATACCCTTTTATTATTCATTTAATGCCCATGGTCATTAGTGATACCCTCTTTCACTTCTGATATTAGTAATTAATGTCTTCTCTTTTTGGCTTGAGGCTTATCAATTTTACTGATTTAAAAAAAAACAGCTTTGGTTTTATTTTCTCTATGGAGTTCCTATTTTTAATTTCACTTACTTCTGCTCTAATTGTTATCATATTTTCCTCCTGATTACTTTGGATTCTTTTCTGGACTCCCAAGGTGGGAGCTTAGATTATTAGGTTAATATATGTAACAATTAAATTTCCCTCTAAACACCTTTCACTTCAACCTACACATTTTGCTAAGTTTCTAGCAACCTTTCGTTAGTCAATGATTCTCTACTCTGCTATTTCAAGTCTATTGATAAATCCATCAAAAAATTTCTTCATTTATGTTGCTGTTTTCAGATGTGGAAAAACAACAATATGGCACTGAAAAACTCTTGGGCCAATGAGGAAATCAAAGGAGAAGTAAAAAATTACCTGGAAATAAATTAAAATGAAGATATGAGCTATCGGAACCTATAGGTGCAACAAAAGTTGTACTGAGAGGAAAGTTCACAGCAATGCAGGCCTACATCAAGAAAAAAGAGCAAGCTTAAATAAACAATCTAACCTTTCATCTGAAGGAACTAGAAAAAGGAGGACAAATAAAACCAAAGGCATTATAAGGAAGGAAATTAAAAAATCAGAGCAAAAATAGGGCCTCCCTGGTGGTGCAAGGGGTAAGTCTCAGCACTATGAAGCTATCCACAGCCACTGCAGCATGAGTTCGATACCAAGCCAGGGAGCGTCCCACATGGCGCAGCAGACCTCTCCTGACTTGCCGGCTGCTCCCCTCAGCAGTATATTTCAGTTCTTCTACTTGTTCTGCTCTCCACTCTGTCTCTGGTGAATCCTCTCACCCTCCTCACCTCTGGCCTACACCCCAGCTCTTGTATGCATAAATAACTAAATCTTAAAAAAAAAAAAAAAAAGAAGAGCAAAAATAAATAGAAATAAAAAATAAAGAGAAATAGAAATAAAAAAGACAGCACAAAAGATCAATGTAACTAAAAGCTGGTTCTCTGAAGAGTTAAACAAAATTAATAAGCCTGTAACTAGACTCACCAAGAAAAAGAAAATACTTGTGAAAAGAATCAGAAATGATACCACGGAAATATAAAGGATCATAAGAGAGTACCCTGAACATCTATATGACAACAAATTGGACAATCTAGAAGACAAATTCTTAGAAGTATACACCCTTCCAAGATTAAATTGGCATTTCCTTTTCATTCTTTTTTTTTTTGAGTTTCCATCTCTATTTACATTATCCATGTATTTTTACATGTTGTTCACATTTTTGTGAAAGCCCTTAGCTTATTAACCATAATTGTATGAAATTCCTAGTCTGAGTAATTCCAACATTATCTACAAATGTAAGTCTTGTTCTGTTATTTGTTTTGTCTCTAAATTGTGGGGTTTTTTTTTTGGGGGGGGGGTCTTTAGTATATATTTTATTTTTTGTTGAAAGCCAGGTAATGATGTGTTAGATAAAAGGAACTAGGGTAAATAGGCCTTTGTGTAAGGTTTTATGTTTTTCTGGCTTCAAGTATTAGGCAGTATTTATTGTAGCTGTAGCTGTAGGTGTCAGAGGCTAAAATTTCTTCTGGTATCCTTGCTTTTGTCTCCCTTGCAATACTTAGAAACATCTTAAATAAGGTCTTAGGCATGCATTTCTTTCAGTTGAAATCCCCTATTATTACACAGGTATTCTACTAATGTGCTAGGAAGGTGTATGGGGACAAGAAGTATTCTATAGTCCAATGATTAGAGGTCAGTCTTTAGTAAGTTTGTGCCCAGAGGGTAGTACTACCTTCAAAAAGCTTCTCAGTTGTTCATTTTCAGTTTCAGGGTTTTTTTCCCTGTTGTGAAAACTTCCAAGCTTCTTATATGCTGGACCAGACTAATTCTAGCTTTTTAAGAAACTGCCAACTGTTTTCAAAAAGGGTTTCTGGTACATTGAAGGCACTCAATAAATATTTGATCAATAAATCGATAAAAAGAAAAGTCAAATTATAGGCTATGAGATACGAAATTAAAAACTGTCAAAAAAAAAAAAAAAAAGACATGTTAAAACTCATCTACTTGGCATCCAAAAAGTTAGATGTGATCATCTGTATGTGTATGGACACATACAAAGGTAAGTAACAGTTACAGGTCCTGTGTAAAAATAGTAATGCTAAAAATTAAACAGATACTGTATAGTATGAATGCCAACAACAGAGCCATATTCGCCCTATTTTTACAAATCAGAAAAAGAACTAAGCAATCAAGTAAAATTAAATCAACTAAATAGAAATCAGGCTTGCTAATGGAAAAAAGCACAAAAATAAATTACTATAAAAACATAAACTTCCCCTGTATCACCTTAAGAATGACTTTAAAATTAAAATGGTAAATATAAGTTGCCTACTAAAAATTATTAATAAGTCATCTCAAACTCAGCACTACACTCAATTCTTGCTCTCAGAACTGAGTTCAGAGCTATAGATTATGTATAGAGATATTCAAGCCAAATACTAAAGCTGGATGCTCCATCATTTTGTTTACATGACACAGAAACAATTCCATTCTGCTAATTTCATAAACCTCATAAATCATCTAGGTCTAATAAACCATTTTCCTCCTTGGTAGGAAGGATGGGTTTCATGTTAAATCTTAGTATTAGAAATGTATAATTCTGAAAAATCAATAGAGTAAGAGAAATTTACTTACCTTTATCTAAGCAAAGACTTAATGCAACCCAGGACAATAAAAAGTACATAAATAGGAAAGAATGTTATAGGTTCATCAAAGATTGTAAATCTATAATAAATGAAACTAAAAATGTATTACCTTTGACTTATTAACAACTTCAAGATTAGATATTACCTGAGAGATTTCCTGTTGATATATTGTAAAATGTTCCTTGCTGATCTGTGGGAGGTAGAATGAAGGTGTGACTTCAGTGTCCACAAAGTCCAATCCCCATGTTTTTGTGAAGAAGTCAGATTCTCTTTTTGCTAATCTAGGATCATTTAATGCTGCTGGGAGATTTACTTTGGAATGATATATAGTCCATCTATGTTGATCTGTAACTAGAGATGGGGCAACACATAAGCTATTTGAATCACCTGTAAAAAGTAAACAAGAAAACTCTGTAAAATTAATTCTATGCTACAAAGTATGCCTGAAAAATGAAAATGCTTAGATTCTATTTTATATAAAGCAACTAAACTATCTTTTCTATAGTAAGTATTTAAATAAAAATCAACATAATTAAATGACCTTCAGTTCTCAGCATCAATTGCCAAAGGGAGGAAAGTCATGTGCGAGGTAAATGATATGTAAAATTTGAGGTTGTAGTAGCAGAGTGGGGTAGATGGTAAATAAAATTTTAATTCGTCTCCCTAACATACAATTTCTCTACTTTTTAACAGCAAAATTTTTCTGCCTTCTACTATACACACACACACACACACACACACACACACACACACACACACACCTTTATTCCCCTGTTATACTCCAACTTAGCCCTTTTATGCACTGTAGTAGTACAGATACTTTTGGTTCTAATATCCTTTGTTTTTTAAATAGATCACAGAAAGACTGTTGTGGCATTAACCATAGAGAAAAGTGAAATATATAAGGAGTCAATTCTTTTTGTTTATGGTATATTTGCTCCAAAAAGTCACCGGGACACTTAATTAGAAAATACTGAATCACTGTTCCTAGGAAAAATAAATGTCAGGTTCCTGCAAGTTTCTGGTCATAACATTTTTATCAATACACAATTTTATTGTTTATGGTTTTCTGTTTAAAGACACCTAACTTAATATAAATTGTTCATTCGTTAACACTAATCTGATAGCCCTTACCACTTTAACTCATAGCTGAATGAAGTTTATATAACATAAATATTTTCTCCATAAAGTACATAACAGTCTTCTTATGCTCAGAAACACTACTTGAACTCTCCATTTGGGGATCATTTTAGATAGCAAAATCACTAACAAAAAAGCACAAGAATGCAAAAAAAGTGTGGCACTAAATAGACAATTAGACAATTAAAAGTTCACTTATTTACAAGATGAGAGCTATAACAAGAACGCAGATATCATCTGTTCAGCCTCAGCTGGCAATCTTTCTAACAGAAAATTGAAATTTTTCACTCCTCTGCACATGTTTGCAAATGACCACTAACATCCCACAAGTATTGATTTGGGGTTATAAATAAGTTTTAGGGAGTAAGCAAATTTGAAAATACAGATTCACAAATTTGAAGATTGATTATACTAAGCTTAACTAAAGAACTTTTAACCTGTACCTTCATTTTCAAAACTTTTTTCAGCTTATGTAAGTAACTTCTTTTATGGAAATGCATAACAAGAACTATATTACAATTTGTCAATCAACTTACTTCCAAATTATGTCTTTTTTAACATCATAAAATTTACTCTTAAGATAAGTATATGAAATCTAACTACTCAATTACAGATAATACAAATCATTCAGTAAAAGTCCCTCTCCCCAAAACAAATTACCTGTGGGTCCCTCCCCCCAAAACAAATTACCTGTGGGTTCCTTGGGACACACATCTGGCAGTGACTGCACAGGTCGAATATGTTTTGTTGGATCTACCTCTTTTTTAAAGAAAACATCACTGCTGCTTCCTTGAGGCACTGGTGAAGAACTGTGGCTTGAAGCCATTGCATAAAATCACCACTCAACTGAAAAAAGTAACAAACAATAATCAAGATATTTAACACAGATAAAAGTCCATTTTTAAATATTATGTATGTCACAAACTTTTGAGAACAGATACATTATTCACAATCTCTTAATATTAAACCACTCACGAAATACTGACTTTCCTAAGAAAGTTACTTGCCTAACTTCAAAAGGATTTCTCCCCAAAGTGAAATATTCTTTATAGTCTTTTATCCAAAATGCAAATACTGAGGTTGTGCCCAATGTATATTTACAGATGAAAACATTCCACTCAACAAGTATGCAGCAATTATACATTACAGCAAAACGGACAAGTGTATGTTTTTGAGGTGTTTACCTGAGTTCATATCCTAGATTCACTCATGAACAGTATAACCTTGAGAAAATTCACTTAACCTTGAATGCCTTTCCTCACCTGTAAAACTGGAGATGAAAAGAAAACTTATTTCATAGACATTTTATAATTATAGGAGAGAATACATGTAAAGCATTTAAAACAATGCTTGTGTTTACAAATGTTAAATATTATCACTATGATTATTACTATATGATTGCCACTAAAAATAAAAAGTAGTATTCTTCAAGATACTTGTAATTACATTAATTAAAGCAATCAAAACATTAAGCAAAACACAAGTTAACTTATGTCTACATTTTTTAGTAAGTGCTGAAAAGAATTTATGGTTCTAGACAAATAAGCTACAGTGTAAGACTTTACAAATGGAGATGTACTTAAACTAGATACTGATAAACACATATATTATTGAAGGACAGATGACCTTATATTGCTGAGCATCTCTATCAAACAGGAGATTATCACTAAATGGAAAATTTTGAAAGATGAATGAAGAAGAAAAACTTTAAAGATCTTAATTTATTAATTAATGGCACAAAAATACTTTTTACTCTATTTCTAAATGACAGCAATGTGACTCAGTATGCTTTATTATTATTAAAAATCTTGATTTAATAATTTATGAAGTGGTGATTCAAGGATTTGGTTCTAATGTCAATTTGTTTGAATACTTGAATTTATTATTTGCTACTGAAAAAATACCTTTCTCACAAATATATGTAGAACCTAATAGGAGATATGCATTACTGAATCATTAATTACATTTTCTAAACTTTCTATTTGGAGGTTTTTAAAACAAGACAGAAAATTCTGTTCTGAATTTTTAGAGTTCATAATTTAATAGTCATAAAGCAATGGAATATTTCCAAACACTGATTTTCAAAACACATTTATAACACGTTAACAGAAAAATCAACTACTTTTCTCACTTATTATTTAAAAAAAAAACACTCAAGCACGCTCGCGCACATGTGCATATAACTATTCTAGCTGGATAAGTATTATCAGTCACATGCCATCTCTGAAAAAAAAAATCAGCAAATTTGGAATACATTTTTTTGTTAAAAACAACACAATATAGGGGCCTCCCCAGTGGCGCAACGGGTTAAGCACAGAGCTGTGGATTTGTCCGCAGCCACTGCAGCAAGAGTTCAATACCTGGCCAGGGAGCTTCCCACGTGGCACAGAGACCTTTCCTGCCTGGCCTGCTGCTCCCCTCAGCAGTGTACTTCAGTAGATATGCTTGTTCTGCTCCCCACTCTGTCTCTGGTGAACCCTCTCACCACCCCACCCCTCTGGCCTGCACCCAAGTTTGTATGCAAAAATAAAGAAAGAAAAAAAAAACCACAACACAATATATTTTTACACCTGACAACTCTTGAGTACTTCTATTTATGGCTATTGGAAAGCTTATATTAAGAGTAGGAGAACGCAGCGCTGCGTGTTATTAGTGTACATTAGTATTATATGTCATCTGAGTTTTTCTACAGGAACCATTTTTTTAAAAAGATTTATTGATTTATGCATACTAGCTTGGGGGGGTAGGCCAGAGGTGTGGGGTAGTGAGATTCACCAGAGACAGAGTGGGGAGCAGAACAGGCAGATCGACTGAAGTACACTGCTGAGGGGAGCAGCGGGCAAGGCAGGAGAGGTTTGCTGCGCCATGTGGGAATCTCCCTGGCCAGGTATTGAACTCATGCTGCAGTGGCTCTGGACAGCTTCACAGTGCTGCGCCCAACCCACTGAGCCACCAGGGAGGCCCAGAAATCATTTTAGATTAAGAGGACATTTCAGAGTTGGTTTAGTTAAAACTGGAAAACATAATCTGTAAACCAAATTAACCACTTGTGTAAATCATACTTTATCACAAGAATGAATTAAGTAAAGGATACCACTGTTAATTTCTTGTGCTTGCCCGTTTCTTTAAAATGTGACAATCAGGCCTCCCTGATGACTCAGAGGTTAAAGTCTCAGTGCTATCAAGCTGTTGCCAGCCACTGCAGCATGAGTTTGATCCCCAGCCAGGGAGCTAACCCACATGGAGCAGCAGACCTCTGCTATCTCGCCTGCTGCTTCTCTCAGCAGTGTATCTCCGTAGATCTGCCTGTTCTGCTCTCCACTCTGTCTTTGGTGAATACTCTCACCCCCTGTACCTCTGGCCTACACCCCAATTCTTGTATGCATAAATAAAAATAAACCTTTTTTTTTAAACATGACAATCTCTAAGAAAGTAGATATTAAAATTTCTCATAAACAAGAAAATAAACTGTAACATATGTAGTGACTTATTAAGGATACTTATTGTAGTGAGTAACTGCAATACAAACAAACATGAAATCATTAATCTGTATACCTGAAACTAATATGCTAATTACCTCTCAATAAGAACAAATGTGACATTCTGAATAATGAACATATGGACTGACTATAGATGTTGGCTTCAAACCTTAGAAAAATATTAGTAAAGGTTAATTTCTTATTTTCTTTCTTTTTTTAAAAAGATTTATTTATTTATGCATACAAGCTGGGGTACAGGTCAGAGGCGTGGGGTGGTGAGAGGGTTCACCAGAGACAGAGTGGGGAGCAGAACAGGCAGATGAATGGAAATACACTGCTGAGGGGAGCAGTGGGCGAGGCGGGAGTGGTCTGCCAGGCCATGTGGGAATCTCCCGAGCTGGGCGTCAACCATACGCAGCCACTGCCCACGCTCGAAGGTGCAGCGCTTAACCACTGCGCCACCAGGGAGGCCCAATTTCTTATTTTCTTAAGATAAAAAATTGAATATTCCTCAAAATGTGTACATCCTACAAAGAAAGATTTATAAAAGGAATCCAAATTGGGAAAGAAGTAAAATTATCACTACTAGCAGAACATGATAATACACATGGGAAGTCCTCAAGATTCTACTAAAAAACTATTAGAAACAATAAATCAATAAAATGGCAGGTTATAACATCTACAAAAATCAGCTGCATTCCTATATGCAAACAATGAACTAGAAAAAAAAGTAATCAAGAAAACAAAACTCCCTTACTATCACATCAAAAAGTATTAAATACCCAGGAGTAAACTTAACAAAGGTGGTAAAGGATCTGTACAATGAAAACAGTAAGATGTTAAAATAAACAAAAGACACACAAAAATGGGAAGATATTCCCCTGCTCATGGGCTGGAAGAGTCAAAATTGTTAAAATGCCCATCTTACTGAAAGCAATATATAGTCAATGCAATTCCTATCAAAGTTCAGTGACATTTGTCAAAGAAATAGAACAAACATTACTGAAGTTAATATGGTACTACCAAAGACCCTGTATAGCCAAAGCAATCCTGACAAAAAAAAAAAAGAGAACAGTGGAAATACACTCCCAAACTTCAAACTGCACTATATAGCTATAGTGATCAAAACAGTATGACACTGGAGTAAATAGACATATAGACCATTGGAATAGAATTGAGGGCCCAGAAATAAATTCACACTTTTATGGGCAATTAATTTACAACAATTGAGCCAAGAAAATACATTGAAGAAAGAAAAGTCTCTTCAACAAATGGTGCTGGGAAAACTGTATAGTCACATACAAAAAGAAAGAAAGTTGGCCACTATCTCACACCATATACAAAAATTAATTCAAAATGGCGGGTGGTGCAACGGGCTAAGTGCAGCACTATGAAGCTATCCAGAGCCACTGCAGCACGAGTTTGATACCCGGCCAAGGAGATTCCCACATAGTGCAGCAGACCTCTCCTGCTGGCCTGCTGCTCGCCTCAGCAGTGTACTTCAGTCAATCTGCCTGTTCTGCTCCCAACTCTGTCTCTGGTGAATCCTCATACCACCAAACACCTCTGGCCTATACCCCAGCTTGTATGCATAAATAAATAAATCTTTAAAAAAAAAGTTTTTAAAAATATTAATTCAAAATGTTTTAAAGAATGTATAACATAAAACCATAAAATACATTGATGGAAACAAAAGCAAAACACTCCACAACAATGACTTCTGTGATGTCTTTGAGGACTCAAATCCAAAGGCAAGGGAAACAAAAGTGAAAATAAACAAATGGGACTATATCAAACTAAGAAGTTTCTGCACAGCGAAAGAAAATATCATTAACATAAAAAGATACTCTACTGAATGAGAGAAAATATTTGCACAACATCTAATAAGTGGCTAATAGACAAGATCTATAAAGAACTTACTTACACATCTCAACAAAAAGGAAAATCCAATAAAAAAAACAGGCAGAAAAGCTAAGTAGACACTTCTCCAAAGGTCACATACAGATGACCAAGAAGCATATGAAAAACTGTTCAGCACTTATCGTCAAAATCAAAACAACAATGACATAACGTCTCACATCTGTGAGAATGGCCCATATCAAAACAACCAGAAACAATAAGTTTTAGTGAGGATATGGAGAAAAAAGAATCCTCTTATACTGTTAATGGGAGTGTATTAATAGACTGATTCAGCCCCAAGGGAAAACAGTATAGAGGTCTCTCAAAAGACTAAAAATAGATCTAATGTATGAACCACCAATTCCATTCCTAGTTATCTACTAAAAGAATGCAAAAGCACTAGTTTTCAAAGACATATATGTACTTTCTTTTATTACTGAAGTTCCATTTACAAAAGGCAAGTAATAGAAGCAACCTAAGAACTCAAGGACAGATGAGTGGATTAAGAGGTGATGTGTGTACACACACACACACACACACACACACACACACACGCACACACACACACACAGGAATATTAGTCAAGTATAAAAAATGAACTTTTGCCATTTAACAACATGGACAGAACTGGAGGGAATTATACTAAGGGAAATAAGTCAAAAGCAGAAAGGCACATAGCAGTTTGTCTATTTGATATTCTACTCAGATGTGGAATATAGAGAAATAAAACAAATAATTGGACAAAACAAAAGCAAAGCTAAGCCCTAAAAATCTGACTCTGAAACAGGCTATGAGTAGGTGAGGGGAGGGTGGAAAGCAAATGTAGGAGGGGGCACAATGGGCTATGGCTGAGGACTACGGGTGCCTTGGTGGTGGGTGTAGTGTGGTAACATACATTTGAAAATGTGTGTTTTTATATCCTAAATCATATACAGTACTGTAAGCCAATGTCACCTCAACATACATATATACCTAAGTCAAAAAAAAATATCCTGTGTATACAACATCACCTGATTACACAATTTTTTATTGTTCTCCACCTTTCAACATAGTAAAATATGCTGTGTAAGAAAACTGCCATAGAGTAGACCAGTTCTCTGTCACTTATTAGTTGTGTGACCTTTGACAATTTTCTGCCATCCTAAGTCTGCTTCCTCATTTGTCAATGGACAGCAAAAATATCTTCCTCATGTAATGTGGTAAGATTTAAGTGAAATATAATTTACACAACTATGTAAGCTCATGGCACAATACTTAGCAAATAATAGACAATACAATACATAACTGCAACTACTACTATTATTTCCATTATCTTGTTTTTAAAATAACCTGTAAGTATTAACATTTGGCCTATATCATATACCAGTTTAAATAAATTTAAACTTTAAGATCCCAAGCCTCTTCTATTGATGTCCTTTCTTTGAGTTTCTAGCATGGGGAGACGGGGGCAATAAGGCAGCAATATGGGCAGATAGAATTTAAAAGTAGCCAAAACTTATTCTCAAAACAGTGATCCTCAAAGCCATGCCAGTAAAGGGAATAAATATCAGAAAATGATGTGAAACTAGAAAACAGAAGCAATTTTAATGACAAAAACTGTGCTTGTGGGAGGAGGGGGATTAGAAAGCAGAGAAGTTGGAAATAATGCTTTAGAAGACATTTAAATAAAGATCAGTCCTTGCTTCGGCAGCACATACACTAAAGATCAAAGAACCCACTGGAGTAAAGTTGATGAGATAAAAATTATAACCCCTAGTTGGACAGAGCTTTAAAAGATGATTAGACTCAGCTTTCTGCCTAATAAACGAATTTTTCTAGAAGGGGCCATTTTGCCCCCACATGAAATTAATGGAGCACTAACTACTTCAAAAGCAGGTTATTACTGTAACACAACTACAATTGCTTTAGGAAAAAGAATTCTCTCTTGTAGGGAACAGGATCTTGCCTTCCTGAATTTTCCATCACTGTTCCTAGCTCAATTATATTACAGGAGTGAATGATAGTGTAGACAGTTCCAGTCACAGGAAAGTAATATTACAAAGAGAGAAGTATGGAAAAATAGAGTTACTGAAAGCTCAGAGCAAAGGTGGAACAAATATATTTATGAAAGAAAGCAAGCAATCAGAATATCATCCTTCGGAATTGGAGGGAGAAGTGTCACAAGCAAAGTGTGAACAGCAGCATCAACAAGCTGCAGAGAGAGGTCAGGGACTTCAGAAAAGATACTGGATTAAAACAGTTTTAGGGCAGTGACTGGGTTAGAAGCCATACCACCAGAGCTTAAGTTGATGAGTAATAAAACAAGATCAACATCTCTTAGGTAGTGAAAGAAAAGAGCTAAGCATTGAGCAAGGATATTTAGGTCATGAGCATATTAGTAAGTAAACAGCAAGAAACCAAGTGAATCAATGAGATTAAAAAAGAACAAGAAAAAGTAGTGGAGAAAGGGGGAAAGGAAAGAATAAAATGCAGATGGGAATGGGGTGCGTGGGTGAGTGAAGAGAGAGAGAATTATCACATCCAGATTATGAAGCACCTTTGGCTATACCCAACTCTGAGAAAGACAGGAGTATTGTCAAGTAACACTTGAAAAAATGAGTAAGATGACCCAGAAAAGTTGTTTCCCACCCTCCTCTGCTGTTCAATGCCCTCATGGAATAGAATGGCAGGATGGGGGGTGGGAATCAGCTGGGACTTGGGTAAACCTGGATTGCCTCGCTCCCGCCACTAGTTTTGAAGATTTTCTGAAGTCCTCAGATTGAGAATGCAGTGAAAATAAGTTATCAGTGAACCTAGGAAGGGAGGCCAGGTAAAAGAGAACAATGAAAAGACAGTAAGAGGAACTATATCATAATTAATATTTGATTAAATATTTTTCAGTTCATAGCTGCTTGCTTTCAGTTTATTCTGTTGATCTTCAAACAACCTAGTAAGAAAAGCATTTCTGAATAAATTAGTGAATGAATGAATCAATGATCCCCATTATGCAGATGAAAAAACAAATTCAAGAGTAACCTGATTTCAGATCATAATTGTGAAGATGGGATTTGAATTCAGATTTTCTGATTCTAAACTTCATGCCTGTCTCTATATCACACTGCCTCTCAAACAAACAAAACACAAATCACTTCACTAGTGAAAATAATTTTTTTGAAGATTTAAGTATTTAAGGCAGGTTTAGGATCAAAGATTTTTATAATGCTGGGATTGCTAGAAAACTATTTCTCAAGGAAAAGGGTACGATACATTTACATCAGTATAATTTAATATATTTTTCTTAGCGAAGGGGGGTATGTATTTTCTTAGTTGTAATGTGGGATATACTACCATTAGTCATCATTTTAACTCTTTCAACAGAAAACGTGTTCTAAATTCCAAACCAAATGATTTATAAATCAACTTTTCTAACATGGCTATTTGTATTCTGAGAAGGTACAGGTAAAGCAGAAAATTTTTTTACACTGAAGCTAGATAGAAAGTGCCATTTTGATACAATTTTGGATTTAAGTTTGGTAAAAAAGAAAAAACAATGTTCAATGCGCTTTTTAAAAAGCAAACAAAAACCAGTACACTTAATTTCCCCAAATTTAGATGTACTGATACATGAAAGAAAAAATATGAACAACCATATTGTAATGAATGATCATACCAAAAATAATCAGTAGGGTTTTTTTTTAAATCACAGAAATTTAAAATATCTCAAATAACTCATATTCTAAGAAGCATTTACATGGAATTGTTGGAAATTTAAGAGAAAATTTCTGCTAAATGGTGTAGTTAAGCTTCCTTCATACAAGTGTACTGCAGATAACAATATATACTTCTACATGATTTAAAAATAAAAAGTTTATTCACAATGATCTCAATAGTGAAGCTAAAATTTAAACATAATAGATCTGAGTTCTTTAGAAATATCAAAAAAGTAAGGCTTTCATATAAATAAGTACTTGTTTGGTTATCTTGGATGTTAAAGGAAAATGGAAGAAACTAAAAAAAAACAGAAAATAAGATCAAAGTCGCACTAACCTAATTTGTTTTTCCCTTCATATTTCCATTGACATCTACTGGACCCTGAAACCTTTCAGGAAACTGATTTCATTGTTTCCTGAAGTTCCTGATTACTTTTAATCTAGTGACAAGAAGGAACAGTAAGATAATCTTGGCCAGAAGGATAAAAAGTGTAATTAATTGTAATGTTAAATACAAATAGCTATGAGCTTATTTTCATGTATGAAATCCTTATCAGGAATAAAAATCATAAATATCCTTAAAAACAATCTGTTTACCTAATATATTTATTTTAACCTAGGTACTGTTCAACATAAAAGCAGTATCTTTCCCCAGCACTCACCAGAGACTTAGTACACTAAAATAACAATGCAGTAGCCACTGAAATTAAACCATTAAACACATTAAAATGCCTATAAAAGAAGCAAATTTAAAATAAAATCTGTATAAGCTACCCTATCTTGAAGATAGTTTCTAGAATTACATATTAATATATTTCTAATAACAAAAATAACACTTTGCTGTATCCATTGTGTTGGGTTATACCTGCCTTGTTTCTTGTAGAAATAATCTAATGTTAACAGTCTATCTTTGCTAAAAAAATGTATTTTACAGCTAGGTCCTTAAAGAGCAGGGCCTTCAAATAACCTAAATACAAGTACTTAATAAATGTTAAGTAAAAATACAGATGATGCTTGTAAGGAACTATGTTTTTAAAGGCAAAATAATACAAAACAGCCAGAAACTCATCTGCAATGTGTCAGTAAATAGCTGAAGAATGAAAATATTCAAAGAAAACAGTCTGAGCTATAAAATAAATTATAAAGTTCAATACTACTGTAATTCTAAACCAACAACAAATTAGTAATCACTGCTTGTCATTACCCCTATACACCTCCCCACTGTCTGGATCACTCAGTCAGTTCTGCCTCCACTAGTTTCTACACATAGCTTGAATCCCATGGTCAATTACTTCAACAGTCCCCTTGCATCTTCAGTTCTCCCCCTCATCCATCTTCAATACAATCATCTGTCTTTGTCTTGTTTCTGGCTGCAGAACATCAGCAGAGAAAACTTGTATAAAACATTCTAATTACAAACTGAAGAGGTCCAATCTCAGATGAGTCCCTGCCCTTTCCTTTATTCTCACCTCTATTTTCTGTTCCCCACAGTATTCATAGCAAACTTTCATCACTCTCTTCATGTTCCCTAGGTGTACCCCTATCAATCCCATGCTCAAAAAGTAATTTAACTTCATACCACAAAAAAAGAAAAGGCAAAAATCCTCATATGACTTCCCTTCATTCCCAAGCACACCCAACCCTTACCTGCATCAACTCCTAACTTTCTGAGGTACAATAGAGATTTCTCCCACCCAATTGTTCTTAATCTTACCTCTCCTCACTTAGTCTAAGTCCTTGTTCTTTTAATGATTCCTTGACTCTCCTATCTTCTATTTTCTCATCAACCTATCTATATCTTTATATATATATGTGTGTGTGTGTGTGTGTGTGTGTGTGTGTGTGTGTGTGTGTGTGTGTGTATATATATATATATATATATAATTCAAGTACTAAATTAAAGTTCTTTTCTTTAATTCTGTCTCCTCAAGCTACTTCTTGCTTCACCTTCATTGACAAAGCTCTATTCTCTCTTTGGTCCACCTCTTAGCAATTCGTATATCATCCTCATCACTTGCCTTGCTCTGGAAAAGGTGGGGGGAAAAAAAAACACCTGAATTCTAAATTCAATATACCGTTTTCAGCCTTCATCTAACCTGACCTCTGCACTCGAGTCAATGAAGGTAGAAATACAGATGGTACAAAAAATTAGAAAAATTTTTTAATTTTCTAATGCAATGATTGATTTTAGCAGGGATCATTAATACTGAAATCATTGGTTAATATGTTGCTAGGAACAGTATATTTACTTGGCCACAAAGTATCACACTATCAATTATTTTGCAATTAAATAGCAGAGAGATCTGTCAGTTTCCCACTTTACCAAGTAATCAAACTGCTATCACCAACAGGGGGCCAACCAACAGGGGGATAGGCCAACAATGTGGTAAAGCTCTGATGTGATAAAGTGGTAGGTATACATATCACCTGTCTAAGTATTCTTGCCAGAAATCTCTAACCAGAACCTAATCATTAAGAAAAAGACTAATTTGGGATATGAAACATACTCTAGGGCAAATACCTCTACTTTTGAAAGGAAAAACCAAATAGAGGGTAACTGTGGAACTAGGTCAGATTGGGGAAGACCAAAAGAGCACATTAAAGTGAAATGCAGTGCCTGAACCTTGAGTAAATCTTTATTGGGGGTGGGTGAGAAGTTTGGGACAGATGAGGAAATGAAATTATGAATAATGATGTTACTGAGCAGTTGCTGACAATCTTACGTGTTGCAGTGGTTTGTGGTTGTGCAGAAGAACGTTCCTGTATCTAGGAGGTGCATGTTAAGTACTTAGGTGTGAAAAGCCATGACATCAACAGACTGTTTTCAAGTTTGGCAAAAGGGAAATGTATGTGTATACTTACATGTGTACAAAGTTCTTTCTACTATTTTTTCACTTTTCCATGGCTTTAAAAAATTTTTCAATAATAATAAAGAATCAATAAGACTTACCAAGAACCAAAGTACAGATGAATCAGACAAATGGAGTGGGGGGGGACAGAGCATAAGGAGCAACATAACAGGAATAGGGAACAGTAAGTGCAAAGGCTGAGAGGGAAGAGAGTGCATATTGTCAGAAACAGCAACAATTAATTATGTCTGAGAAAAGTACATATTTTGGGGGAGAGAGGAATTGTAGAGTCACTGGGATAGAGAAATAGTTGGGAAAAGAACTTAAATAAAATTACAAATCTGTTAAAGGAATAAGCAATGTGGATTTCATTTCATCATGAGAATAAAACAAAATCAAATAAATAATTAAGTTGAGAGATCACAAAGTCATATTTGCCCTTCAGAAAGATTATAGATTGTAGCACAAACAATAGATTGGAGAAAACTAAGACCAAACAGGAAATCTGCAATAATCTAGGTGAAAGATCACAGTTGCCTGAATTCATACAAAGGAGATAAAAAAAAAAAGTAATTGGATTCCAGATCTTTCTCAAGTCTTATTCTCTTTTCAGTGTCCCACACCCAAATTTACAACCGCCTACTGGGCATCTTTTCTTGCAAGTGTTACAGATACCTAAAATTCAAAATACCCAAACTTAAACTCATTATCCAGTGTCTTTACACCCCTTCTTATGCATTCCTTCTTTAGCTCAATTAATAGCAACACCATCTATGTAGTTTCCCAAACTAGAAATCCTACAGCCATCTTGCTCCAACCTCTCTACATGTTTCAATTTCTACAACAATTTAGGCTGTCTTATGGATTCAAAATTTAGCACAAATCCAGTCTTTTTGCTCTCCATTCCAACTCTCACTGCTCTAGTTCTGGACTTTATTTGCAATTTAGACTACTTTGAGAGTCTCCTACCAAAAGTCCTTTGTTGGTTTTAACCTCACTCAACTTCAGAATTATTCTTTCTAAAATTTGGATCTGATTAGGTCCCTCTCCTGATAAATTCTTTCACAAACACATCTATCAAGTTTCAAAACTCTTCACAACATGGTCCTAATATCCCTCAGTTTAGTGAAATTGTCAAAAACAAACCAGGGCATGAATTTTCTTGACATAATTATTATGATCTCAAAATGTTACTTTATTCACTCCATAGGAAAAGAACATAAAATTAACCATCACAATATTCATACACAAACACCCACTCGCTCAACTTCATTTATCAAAAATTGAATTATTTAAATACAAAATTTTCTAAGTCAGTAGTATTTTGCCATGAAAACTTCACCCAACTTTCTATGATCCATTTTTTAAATCCACCATATTGGGGGGGGGGTATCACATAATACCATATGTGATTTGTTCTGAACACTATCTGCAACTATTCTTCAAACTACCCAAGAAAAGTCTTACAGTGAAACTCTCACTGGAGCACTATTTACATGCAGTCTTTCCTATGATTGTGAAAGTTGACCAGTTAACAAAATTCAAGAGAGTACATTTTTCACCATTCATCTCACATATTTTAGTTAATTCAACCCTAAATGCCACAGCAGAACTATGGACTGACATGTAGAAAAAGTGAAGCTGGGCCTCCCTGGTGGCGCAGCAGTTGAGTGCTGTGCTGTGGAGCTGTCGGCAGCGTCAATTCGAGTTTGATGCCGAGCCGGAGAGAATCCCACATGGCGCGGCAGACCTCTCCTGCCTCGCCCGCTGCTCCCCTCAGCAGTGTATTTCTGATCTGCCTGTTCTGCTCCCCACTCTGTCTCTGGTGAACCCTCTCGCCGCCCCACGCCTCTGGCCTGTGCCCCAGCTTGTATGTATAAATAAAAAATAAATCTTGAAAAAAAAAGAAAAAGTGAAGCTATTTTTTTGCGCATAAAAAAAATGTTGATAAATAGGGAAAAAAAGATGAGATTTTACAATAGTGAGTAGGTTTAAAACTTTCTCTTTAGTTAAATCTTCACATTTGAGAAGGAATTAGCTCTGGTAGAAAACCCTTCAAATATAAGGAAAGCATGAATAATAAATGAAGATAGAAGGAATTATTTCAACAAGGAGATTAATCCAGATAACTGGAGGTTTCTCTTGAAAAGGCTAAAACTTTCTGCACAAATAAGTCACTTCTGAAAAATATAATTTTGAGATAAATCACATATTTTCATGATTTTTCAAATAGCATATTTTGAAAGCAAGGTAATCATTTCTTCTAATCTCATCATTATAATAGGCAATTACACTTGCTGTAACTGTGATACTCTCCGGCACTACTAAAGGAAGCAGGGTTTGGGTTTGCCCCTATATTACAGTTTCAGATTACAGTGATAATACTAGTATTTTACTAGTTTGTTATCAAAATATTTTTTAGAATTTCTCTCTCTTCACAAAAGATCTGTCAGCAGTCACTCTTCTCTGCCATGCTATCTATATTATCTTCCTGCTTTTGCCAGGAATATCCCTTTCTAACTTGGTAACTCTGAAACAAGTATCTAACTCTAGTTAGTTATGATTGACATAGCATATTAACAAATATTATCTCATCTGATTCTCACAGCAACTACAATACAGGAATAATTTAAGTTCATAAAGCTGGTAAATAGCAAAAGTGATCTCAATTGTCAAATCTTTTCCTTCATTACCAAAGTAACTTTATTTTAAAAAACTAACCAAGGGCCTCCCTGGTGGCGCAATGGGTTTAAGCACAGCACTATGAGGCTATCCAGAGCCACTGCAGCACGAGTTCAATACCCAGACAAGGAGATTCCCACATGGTACAGCAGACCTCTCCTGCCTTGCCTGCTGCTCCCCTCAGCAGTGTACTTCAGTAGATCTGCTTGTTCTGCTCCCTGCTCTGTCTCTGGTGAACCCTCACCACCCCATACCTCTGGCCTACAGCCTAGCCTGTATGCATAAATAAATCTTTAAAAAAAAAACAAACTAGTCAAGGGGCGGGGGAGCTATAAGAAAAAAAAAAGATGAGAGTAAAGTGTGGGGGGACATTCACAACATTTATTATCAAGTAATTAATTAACCAATTAATTAAAACACCTAGATTCCTTCTCATTTCTTGAGAGTTGAAACTGCCAGGAAAAAAAATCACCTCAAGAGAAAGGAAATACTACCATTTATCTATTTCCAATTTCAATAACCTATGAAACAGTAGCCAACAATTCAAAACATAGTAGTAGTTCAAATCTGTGGTAAAAGTACTCCCATTTTCAGGGTGAAAAAGTTTTCTTCAGATTTGAAGACATACTAAACGTACTAATGAATATTTGCCTTATGTCATGAATAAATTTCCTTTTACTTCCCCCTCAAATGCTTCTCCCTACAAAGAGAAAAGCTAGAGGATCTAAATATTAATCCAATCCACCAAACACTGCCCACTGAGAGTATTTTCCCAGCTGGTGAGAATCAAAAACATGCAAACCACAAAAATTTAGAACAAAAACATTGATATTTTGGCTATGTTCAATTTTTCATGTGGAGGAAGAGTGGAGTAGAATATATCCTGAGCATTATAGAATATTTACCTACATCCTTGGCTCGATGCCAATAGCACCCCACCTTTAGGTGTGACTACCAAAAATGATTCCAGACATTGCCAAATGTGCTTTGAAGGAAAAATATCATCTGAGATCTACTGGTTTAGATGTGAGGGCACTGGCTGGTTGAAAACGGAGGCTTCCAAACAGCCCTGTTAACTATAATCTTTAAAACTAATTTTATTTTTAAGATTTGGTATTGCCAAAATAAGATGTTAGTATAAGAAGACACCTGACATACATATTTTTATGTCATCCTCCTTTAGGTCAAAGCATTTCCAGACCATTTTGAAAAATGAGTATCATTTATATGAATACAATACTCTTCCTTCCTTCCATTCCAAGGTTGAAGAAATGTCTAGTTCTTTCCTACTCTGACAGTAAAATATCAAATACATGCACAACTGCATACAAAGAAAAACCTAAACAATTCAAAATTTCAAATCCACCTTTTTTGCCTTAAATTTCAAATCCACCTTTTTTGCCTTAAATTTTAAATCCACAATGGCCTCATTGTGGTTCTTGAGCCATGCATTCTAGAGATTTAAGTGTCCACTCTTCAGATTTCCTCATCTATTTGTAAAGCAAGCAGGAAGCTGATGACCTTTAAGATCTTTTCCAGGCCTGATATCCTAATATTCAATGGCAAAAATTATTCCTTCAACTTTATCTTATTGACACCCAGCTGACCAGACCATCTCTTGGGGGGTCACTGAAACCATGCATACTGACCTTTTTCTTTCTACAAACTTTGCATTATATATGCTGACTACAACCAGTTTGTCAGTTGTTCAAAACAACACTTACTAATGCCAACAATCAATTGTTTGTTCTGACATAAAGTATTTTAAACAAATAAATTGATTTTAAAAGAATCTTTTTTGAGGTTATGAGCTGATATAATGGGCAAATACTGAGATAGAAAGCAGATTAGGTTTTGGAAAGGTGTGGGGGAGAATGAGGAGTAACTACTAATAGGGACAAGGTTTCTTCCCAGGTGATGAAAATGTTCTGAAATTAGATTCTGATAATGGTTTCACACTCTAAAAATACTAAAAAATCACTGAAATTTACATGTTAAATGGACACACTTTATGGTTTGTTAATGGTATCTCAAAATGTTGTTTGTAAAAAGCTAACCACAGGAAAGACGAATTTTAATTAACTTTTATTGACAGGAAATGGAATGTGATTGAGAAAAAATTCTGAGTTACCTGGTTTCATAAGGCTTCTCCCTGTATACAGGAGGTATATATGTTATTATTAAACCTTATTTTGGTTTTCTTCCCTTATCAATCTGGCAATTCACCTGCCAGGCTCCAAAAAGCCAGAGGGGTACAAAAGATTTTCCCCTGCATACCTACAATTTGGATGTCATCCAGGAGGTCCTATCAAAAGGCTGGATGCTGCAACCCTAAGGGAAGTCCAAAGCACTAAAGTCATCTGAGTATGTGATCTTGAAAGCAGACCCTTCAAGCCCAATCACGTTTCCAGGCTACAATCCCTAGCCAACTTCTAACTAAACTGAGACATCCCAAGTCAGAACCACCCTGCTAAGTTACTTCCGAATATCCTACCCTCAGAAAATCTGTAAGGTAATAAATGTGTATTCTTGTTTAAAGCCCCTAAATTTGGGGGTAATTCTTACACAGTAATAACTAATAAAATGTCCATAGTTACCCAAAAAGATTTATATAAGATTGTATTTTAATTCAGACATAAAAACGTAATACCTATCAAGAGATAAATTTTAACATTTCCACAAAGAAAACATATTATCTTTTTTGGATAAACTTTTAATAATTTGAATGCAATGAAAAACATTTCAGAAGTTACATGCTCTAGAGAACAAACTATATGAATATTCATAACAAAACATGGTCAGTTTTCACAGATTTGTAGTGATTCATTATTAATAAAGAAAATCACTAAAATACTGTTGTTTTTTAAATGATCCCCAGACTAAATGTCTCTACTTAGTAATGCAATAATTCTGAAGTTACTAGAGAACCATTTTAAAACAGCCAAATCATAATGAAACTGCAAACATCTTATCCTCCAAACCACAACTATCAATCACTTAAAATTTGCACATCGATCATTTTAATTAAAATATATTATGAGCAATATTGATCATGATGAACCATCAAGTAATACTAATTTCTAGGAAATAAGACTTTTACTGCAATACAAATACAGTCAAACAAACAAATCCCATCATTCCATCTGTTCCAGCATAACTGCTTAGAAATCCTTAACGCTCTCAAGGTACTTTTCCAACTAGAACTCTCCATCAGATTTATAAAGTCAACCTGCATACCCATCAAAATCTACAGTTTGTCACCACAATAGCATTTCTCAGCATACATCATGATATCACTTGCTTAGCAAGCATTTGCTATTAAAGATCTCCCTGGGGATTGACAAGTCAGAAATAAAGCCAATTAAAAACAACAAAAACCCTCAAAACAATTTAATTCTTCGAAAGTAAGAGGAGCCTCAATAAATGCCAAAAATTAAGCTGATTAAAGGGGATTTTTAAAATTTTGCCACCCGGGTCAGGGAAAATTCTAAAAATACCCTGAACTCCGCACTTGGACAGACTAAGTGGTTAATTATCCTGGGGAGGCAAAAGTTCCCGTGTCAACGACAGGAGGACAGGGGAGGCCTACCTTTGTATCAATGCAGATAGAAAGAAGCAAAACTGAAGAAAATTAATTACTGAACAAATTAGTGAGTGCTAAACTGCTCAAACTGCAAAACACCGAATAATTCTTTAGGTTCGCCTTCCCTGGGAAGAAAAATGCTTTTTAAAATTTAAATTATCCCAGTAGGCTCGAAAGGGAGATAAAGGCCCAGCTGTTCAAAGAAAGGGAAAGTTTGGGGGCAGCACCGAAGGAGGCTGGTGGAAGTTCCACCGCCCGGATCCGCGAAAGGGGAGCGAGGGGCTAGAGCAGCCGCCGACTGGAAACAGGCAGCACAGCCAGCTCCGGCCGCGATCCCGGAGGGAGAGCGAA
Organism: Scalopus aquaticus; assembly: GCA_004024925.1. Taxonomy (NCBI): domain Eukaryota; kingdom Metazoa; phylum Chordata; class Mammalia; order Eulipotyphla; family Talpidae; genus Scalopus; species Scalopus aquaticus. The sequence continues at coordinate 997 of PVIJ01003945.1, read as the reverse complement.
AGGGAGGAGGTGGCCGAGCGGAGAATGGAAGCTTCCACGCCGGTCAGTTGCGACCGAAACTCTGTCAGCCGGGCCGGGGAGGAGACAGAGGGGGTGGGGTCTCGGTCCCTCTCTCCTCAGGGGGGTCGGGGAAGGGTGGGCAGCGAGGCGCTGGGAACCGAGTGAGGCCCGCCCGGCACCTACCTGCGGGCCGCGGGCTGCCGCCCCAGAGAGAGGCCTAGTGCATCGCCGCCGCCTCCAGCCCTCCACGTCGCGCCGAGGCTGCTGCTTCGCGGCCGCGGCCGCCGCCGCCCTGAGCCCGGCTGGGCCCGAGCCCGGCTTCCCGCCCCCGCCCCGCGCCGGCTAGCCCGTCGGCCGGGGGAGCACTGGGCAGCCCTCTCGAGCCCAGCTCCGCTCCGGGGTGAGAGGCGGCAGCGGCGGCTCCCTCACGTCTCTCCCGGGTGTCCTGTCAGCCAGCAGTTTCCCCCGGGTCCGCAGCGCCGCCTCCGCCGCTGCTGCCACCGCCTCTCCCACATCCCCGGCCTCCAGAGGAGCCGCCGCCGCGCCTCGACCACTACCCCTCGCGCGTCTGCTCCCCGCTCCACTGCTTCTCCCCACCCCGCCGGCCCGGCTCAGCCCGGCTAGGTCCGGGGAGACAGCGCCGGAGGCCGCCGCGAGGCCGCCGCAGCCCCCAGCCCACAATCCACCGCGCGGCTCCGCCGGGGCGGGAGGGCCGCGGCCCGGGCCGGGGGGAGGCCGGCCGCCTCGGGAGAGGGGCCGCGGCACGGGCGCAGCCGGCGTTCCCCTCGAGTGGGAAATAGCCCGCGCGGCTCTCTGCGCTTCCTCTACACGCGGAGATAGAAACCCATGCTGAACTCCACTTTTCCCCACGACCCTCCCCCACGTCCGTGTTGTTCTCGGGAGCACTCAGATGCCCCCTTGCCACTTCCCTGGGGCTGATCCCGGACCTCTAGTGTGGCCCTCGGCGCCCCCCCCACCTCCTCCCCCTCCCCCTCCC
>PVIJ01003944.1:0-125928 GCA_004024925.1 Scalopus aquaticus | reverse complement strand
TCTCAACGACATTCTTCAAAGAAATAGATCAACTACTGATGAAATTCATATGGAACCACAAAAAACCTCGCATAGCTAAAGCCCTACTAACTAAAAAGAAAGAAAACGGAGGAATTTCACTCCCTGATTTCAAATTATACTACAGAGCCATAATAATTAAGACAGCATGGTACTGGAACAAAAACAGACAGAAAGACCAGTGGAACCGAATAGAATACCCAGAATTAAAGCCACATATCTATGAACAACTAATCTTTGACAAAGGAGCAAAGAAAATGCAGTGGAACAAGGACAGTCCATTCAATAAATGGTGCTGGGAAAACTGGACAGCCACATGCAAAAAAATGAAGCTAGACTACTACCTCACACCCTGCACAAAAGTCAACTCAAAATGGATAAAGGACCTGGATGTAAGACCTGAAACCATAAAATGTATAGAAGAAAATATAGGCAAAACGCTACACGACATACATCTCAGCAAAATCTTGAAAGACTCTTCCCTCAAAGCGAAGGAATTGAAAGACAAGATAAACAGATGGGATTACATCAAAATAAAAAGCTTCTGTACAGCAAAAGAGACATTAACCAAAACTAACAGACACCCTACCAACTGGGAAAAGATTTTTGCACACAATACATCTGATAAAGGACTGATAACAAAAATTGACAAGGAACTCACACAACTCAACAAAAACAAAGCCAACAACCCAGTCAAGCTCCTTTTGAAGAGTAGCCTTTCGCCACATGCTGGGCAGAGCAGAGGGAAGCCTGGAGGATTTGCTCACCTCCCTGTACTAAAGAAAGCCCCTTTTCCATAGGTGCGCTAGTTATTTACTTAATATAAATCATGAATTGAGCACCAACTATCTGCCAGGCCTTGTGCAGACTCTGGTGGTGAGCAATACAGACAGTCCCTGCTCTCAGGGCAATTACCTTCTCATGGGTTGCTTTCTAAGGTATTCTTTTCCATCCCAGGGGAAAGACAAAGGTTTATCTTTCTAACTTGCATGGATTTGATTTCTGAAATCAGTAATCAGTAAATTTTATCTGTTTATTTTTCTTCCACTTTTTAATACAAGCATTCTTGGCCTTTTCCTTCTTTGTGATTAGCAGGGTTAATCGTATCGATACTTTGCCATCGTGGCACACCCGACACCCCTCTGTCCTTGCTAACCAGGCCCTGCTTTTGTTCAGGTGCTGGATGACCATAGCAACTGGAGCTCAACTTGGTGCCCTGTCCTTTAGGAGAAACAGGAAACAGGGTGCCCAGCTACTCTCCTCCTGTGTCCCTGTGTGGTCACCTTTGTACACAGGTCACTCTCGCTGGCCTCCATTCCCTCACCTGTAAAATAGAGGGGCTGACAAAACAAGTGTGTTTGGTTCTTTCTCGCTCAGATGGTCTGTGGTGTTACAGACTTAAGAGGACAGAAGCAAGCAACAATATATATTGGATGCTGACAATGCAGGAACTATGCTAGGCACTGAGTATCATAGAAAATTAAGGCACTGCTATTGCTTTTAAAGGATTCATGGGCTAGTAGGGGGACATAGACGTGTAAACAACAAGCAATATACTGGAAGGGACTTTCCTGTGCACAGCACTGGAACTATATGACAACTAATTATCAATTTTTTAAAAAAGTAATCTGTTTGGGCCTCCCTGGTGGTGCAGTGGTTAAGCGCTGCACTGTGGAGCTGTTGGCAGCGGCGAAGCGAGTTCGACGCCTGGCCGGGGAGATTCCCACATAGCGCAGCGACAAACCTCTCCTGCTTCGCCCGCTGCTCTCCTCAGCAGTGTATTTCCATCGATCTGCCTGTTCTGCTCCCCACTCTGGTCTCAGGTGAACCCTCTTTGGTCCTCAGGTGGACCAAAAATTGAGCCCACATGTACATGAAACAAAAATTGTAGGTCTTATAAAAGAATATCTCATAATCTCAGGGTATGGAAGAACTCCTTCAGGCACAGGAAGCACAAATTTTAAAGGAAAAGATTAACTGCATTAAAATTAATTGTTTTTTATCAAAATGCACTCTCTCTCTATATATATATGAGCATTTACAACTGGGAGAAGATATTTCTAACACATAATGACAAGAGATTGATATGTACAACATATAAAGATGGTCTATGAGTAAAAAAATAACTAATAAAAGTGGGCAAAAGATACAAATAGACAATTCACAGAGAAGGCAATGTGAATGTGTAAGCATTCGAAAAGATGGTCAACTTCATTAATAATCAAGGAAACTGATTATATAAATCAAGGAAACTATATATATATGCAAATTATAAGCTCAATGAGTTGATTTTTATGCCTTCAGATTGGCAAGGAATAAACATCTGACAGCAGCAGTATTCGAGTGGATATGGAATAGCCTCATATGGAAGCTGGTCTATAGAATGGGTGGAGGCAGATAATATAAAGTGGTTTAGCATTTAGCAAACAAGCTGCCTCTAATAAAGCTAAGGACTCTTGTACCCCGTGGCTCAGCAGTCCCACTCCTGGGTATGCACCCTTGGGATACTTTTGCAATGTGCACTAGGAGACATAGACAGGAATGCTCACAGCAACACTTTTTCTGAAAACAAAGAACTGTGAACAACTCAAATGTTCATGGAAGACTGCATAAAGAAACTATATTCATATAGCTGTGAAAATGTATGAACTATAGGCATCTGTTGGTGAATTTCACAAATAAGATTTTAGGGGGAAAAAGAAAAAAATTACAGAAGACGTAGTAGTTATTTATATCATCTTCAAAAATATATGAATATATAAAATCAAATATATTGTATAAATCTGGAAAAGAAAGAATAATACACACAAAATTCAGCATAGTATTTTCTGAGGGGGAAGAAAGGGAAAAGCAATCAGGGAGAAACCCACAGGGGTTCCAACAGTGTTGGTAATGTTCTATGTCCTAAGCCGAGCAAGGCATTTGTTATTCATTCTTACACTCTATATTTATGTACATACACACACGTATACTTACATACATTTTACATGCACACACACACGAGGGCAGTGAGGAGAGGGCACGTTATTTCTTTTGTAAAGCAAGCAGCCTGTGCAGAGTTCCAGGGGCCTCAACTAGCATACTACACCTGGGAACTTGGGGTAGTTTATGAAAAGAGCAATGGAGAGCAGCTCCTTCAACACGCATCTGTGGAGCGCTGACTAAGAGCTGGACACTGGGCTCCACACCAGGACTCAGAAAGAGGATTGGCTCCTGCTGTCGAGTGCAGGGAGAGTGCAATAAGTATTAGGGTGCTGAGTACACACGGGGTACACTGGGCTTGCAAGTAGGGGCCCAAATCCAGAGGGAAGATTTCCTGCTGAAGATCTGAGGAAAGCTAATCTGAGTGCAAGGAATGCTGTGTGTAAGCAAGCGAATAGGGGAGGTCAGGGGAATGAATATTATCATTATTTTTTTGGTTACTGTTAGAAATTGAATTATGTCCCCCTCATCCCTTCCCAAATTCATATGTTGAAACCCTATCCCCCAATGTGCCTCTATTTGGAGACAGGGAGGTAATTAAACTTAAATGAAGTCATAAAGGTAAGGCCCTAATCCAATATGACTGGTGTCCTTATAAAAGAGGAAGGGACACCAGCAATGCATGTACACAGAGAGAAGGCCATGTAAGGATACAAAAAGAAGACAGCCATCTATTAGTCAGTGAGTGGCTTGATTTTGAACTTCCAGGGTCCAGAACTATGAGAAAATTATTTCTGTTGTATAATACCAGTTACAATATCTGTTGCAAAATATCAGCATGGTACTTTTTTTAAATTTTTTTTAAGATTTATGTATTTATGCATACAAGCTGGGGTACAGGCCAGAGGCATGGGGCGGCGAGAAGGTTCACCAGAGACAGAGTGGGGAGCAGAACAGGCAGATCGACCGAAATATACTGCTGAGGGGAGCAGTGGGCGAGGCAGGAGAGGTCTGCCGCACCATGTGGGAATCTCCCTGGCCGGGTGCTGAACTCACGTCTCCACTGCCGACAGCTCCACAGCACAGCGCTTAACCGCTGCGCCACCAGGGAGGCCCACCAGCATGGTATTTTGGTATGATAGTCTTAGCAAACTAATATATTGCCAGTCTCATCTCCGATTTAGTCTCTGTACTACTACTGCAAATTATCCTAAAAAGCTTACCCAGTCACACCACTCACTGGCCCAAAATACTGCAGCGTCTCCCCTTCGTATTCTTGGCGTGGCACACAGGAGATGCTCTGGCCTTTCTCAGCAGCTCTACCTTTTCTACTTGCATCACCACTGCCAAAACACCAGTCAACAGACCATTTCACTCCTGGTTTTTAAGCTTAACAAGCAACATAAGCTGACTCTGACTAGTTTAAGCAGAAAAGGAATTCCTTAAAATGCTGTTAGGTGTTTGTATTAGTCAGTTCAGGCTATCAACAAAATACTGATGACTGTGTGGCTTAAACAGCAGAAATCCATTTTCTCACAGTTCTGGAGACTGGAAGTCCAAGATCAAGATGCTAGCAAGGTTAGTGTCTGGTGAGAGCTCACTCCATGGGTTGTGGATGGCTGCTTTCTCCCTTGTCCTTAAATGGCCTCTCCTCTGCTTATGTGGAGAAAGGGGAAAGAGAGCAAGCTCTCTGGTGTTTCTTCTTACTAGGACACTAATCCTATTTGATCAAAGTTCCACTTTTATGACCCATTTAACCTTAATTACTTCCTTAGAGGCCTCATTTCCAAAAATAGCCACATTAGGGTTAGGCCTTCAATTTTATGGGGGCACAGGCATTCAGTCCATAACAGTGTTCATGGAAGCTTTATTAATAACAGACAAAAACTGGGAACAATGCAAATACCCATCAAAAGGTAAAAGCATAAATAAATTATGGTATGTCCATACAGTGGAATACAACTCAGCAATAAAAAGTGACAAACTAATGAAACTCGGACTGGGGATGGAGTCCAAAAATATTACTTTGACTGATCAAAGCATATGCCATATGATTCAATTTATTTGAGAAAGGCAAAACTAATCTATAGTGATGAAAATATATCAGTGATTGCATAGAATGGGAGTAAGGGAAGAGTGATTACAAAGGGTCACAGGGAACTTTTTGGGATCATGGAAACGTTGTATATCTTGATTGTGAATGCATTTACACAATCAAAGCTCACTGAACCATCAAATGGGTATACTTTACTGTATATAAACTATAGCTCAGTAAAGTTACTTTTCTAAAATAAACTGTAAAAAGCTGTTGTGTAGGTCCCCAAAATCACCAGGAGGGTAGAGATCCTATAATCATAGCCCAGAGCTAATCCAGTGAACACACCTCTGCCATCTACTACAGACATATAGTCTGTACCAGCACCAACGCCTCCCTGAGCCACTGCCACTGCATCTCCCATTGTTGCCACTCTGGTCTCCAGATTGGATCCCGAGCTACTGGAAAAGAGATCAACAGTCATCTTCCAGCATTGACAGTGGCAGGCAGACTCTGCTGTGTAAAGTGGAGGATTCCCCAGACATTCAAAGACAGTGATTACATTAGTTTTCTCTGGCAGCCATCAGCAAAATACCACAATCTGGGTGCTTTAAACTATAGAAATTAATATTCTTACAGTTCTGGAGGCAGAAGTTCAAAATTGAGTTGTTAGTAGGCTTGGCTTCTCCAGGGGCTTCTTTCCTTGGCTTATCAATGGTTATCTTCTTGCTGTATCCTCTTTGCTGCATCCTTACACGGCCTTTTCTCCACGTGGACACATTCCTCACGTCGCTACCTCTTGTTATAAGGGCTACTCTCATATTGGATTACAGTCCCATCTTTATGACCTCATTTAACTTTATTTTCACCCTACAGGGCCCATCTCCAAATATAGTCACATTCTGAGATACTCGGGGATTAAGACTTCAATTTATGATTTTGGGGGGAACACAATTCAGCCCATGATAGCCAAGCAGCCCTCTAAGGGTGCTATTTTTAGGATTATGGGTGCTTTCATGATGGTGGTGGGGTGATAACATGCATGTGAAGTCTTCTAAATTATATACATTGTTGTAAAATAATGTTACCTTAATTTTTAAAAAGTTACAGGAAAAAGAGAGCTGTTTGGAATAATTCAGGCAAAAGGTACTGAAAGCTTAAACCAAGGCAGGGCCCCTGAAGTTTGGAAGGTGGGCATCAGCTCAAGAGCTATCACATGGGGAACAGTGAATAGCATCTGTGCATCAATTAAATGTGGTTGTGAGGGAGGAAACCTTCCAGAAAAGCTCTCAGAGACAGACCACAGCCAAATCAAGAAGCCAGGAAACAAGTGCTTGGGAACCTTGTTGTTCAGGATCCATGGGGATTACAGTTGGGCAAAGTACTTCTTCTAACTCAGTAATAAAGGCAGGGAGGTGGGAAGGAGCAGGAAGGAAGGAAGAGCAGCAGAAGGTTCGCAGGAGCATGGACTTGACAATGACGGACAGAATAAGCTGTGATCTGGGCCCCTTTAACCTAAATCTCCTTTTTTACCTCAGAACCTTGGTTTGTTAAATACAAAAAATGTGCTCTGAATGTTGAAAACATTTATTTCAGTTTTAACTCAACCTATATTTAGTGAGCACCTGCACTGTTGGTCTCTATACCAGATATTGGGGTTCCAAAATGTATATTTGTGGCTAATATTTACTGTTTCAATTATGAAAGTCCTGCATCAGAATCATCTGTGGGCCTGGGGGCCCCCTTTGGAAGATCTGATTTACCAGTGAAGGCTCAGGAATCCAATTAAAACAAACAATGAAAAATTCTACAGGGGATTCTGTTATATAGCCAGGATGAAAAATTACCAACAAATTAGGCATTGTTAGGCACATTTATGCATATCTTATTTAATTCTTGCAATTATCCTAACATGTAAGTAGCATCTGAGCTCACAGTCTCGTGGGGGAAATACATACATGTGCATAAGTAATCATGGGGACTGAATAAGGAAAAGAACACTATGGGAGAAAAATACATTCATTTATTGATCAGGCACTGGACAGGCTAGGTTCTAGAGCTACCAAGTGGTAAGGAACATAATGTCACCACCCAGGAGCTGCAGGTCTGCAGAGAAGAAGAATTGGGGCACAAAGATGTCCTGCCATCGTGGTGGGGAATTACCTGAGGGGATCCCATTGAAGCAGTTTTAAATGATGAATTGGAGTCCACCAGGCATTGAAAAACGGGAGGCTCATTCAGGCAGAGTAAGTATCATGGTAGTGGGGGATGTGGCATCTTAGAAGCGCATGGAAGGGCTGAATTCCTTCATGAGGGATGAACCAATTTAGAGTAGAGAAACCAGCAGCCAGAAGGTAGGAGTTGTTGGCAAGTGCTGGACTAAAGAGACCTTGTGTATGAAATTAAAGATTTTGGAATTTATCTTAGAGATCTGTGGTTTTCAAGTCATACTCAGTGGAGTCGCCCAAGGGTCACCTGAGGGTAGGAAATAAGGTCAAATGGAAAGGGTCTGAGTCTTCAATGCTGTTTGACTACACCAGCTCTGCTTTTATCTGCTAATGATGGGCATCTGTGAGCAACTTTTTCTTCTTTTAAAATTTTCTTAAAGGTTTATTTTTATTCATTTATGCATGTAAAAACTGGGGTGTAGGCCAGAGGTGTGTGTGGGGGGTAAGAGGATTCACCAGAGACAGAGTGGGGAGCAGAACAGGTGGATCTACTGAAATACACTGCTGAGGGGAGCAGTGGGAGAGACAGGAGAGGTCTGCTGTGTCATGTGGGTTAGCTCCCTGGCTGGGGATCGAACTCTGGTTGTAGTGCCTGGTGATAGCTTGATAACACTGAGACTTTAACACCTGTACCACCAGGGAGGTCCCGAGATTTTTTCTTTTAAATAAGGGGTTCCGTGATTAAGGAAAGAGCAAAAGTCATAGCATTAGGTGATGATAAGCCATTGAAGAATTTAAAGTAAGAGAGTACTATGAGTTTCCAGGTAAAAAGAGTTGACAACAGTGTCAAGTGCTGAAGAGATATCTAGAGAAAACAGTTACAGAAAATTGTCCTTTGGTTTGAAAACTGGCCAGTGACTTTATTGGAAATAATTAATAATAGTGTGTAGGACGCAGAAAGTAGAATACACTGGACAGTGGAATAAAAAGTGGAGACGATGTGGAGACTGGAGACTATGCTCTTAAGTGTTTCAGATAGAAAGCAACAGAGGGAGATTTGGCAATAACCAAAGGGGATTTTATCCAACTCAGATGTATGTAACTTCTGCTAACCAAGTCCCCACCCATATAGTGAAGGGGTGGACTTCTGGAAGATATGTCTGTACATGACAGCCTCTTTGACTGTAGTTGATTGGTCCTTAATGGGGTACATGTGCAAGTCGGGCCAATATTTTCCCTAAGAGATTAAGAATTTGGGTCAATAGGAAAACCCCTTTCTCTTGGATTGATTGGTTAATCTTGGCCTGGAGAATCAGACGAAGTGAGCTACAGGCACGTAGAAGAACAAAGAAGAGGCAAGCAAAGTACAGAGAGAAGGGGGCATTCAAGATTTACAGGCCCTGCTTCCAAATCCTTCTTAAGGTTCACGGAAAGCCTGCCATGTGGATGAAACCAACATATCTTATCATGAACTCTTTATGTTTGCCTTGTTTAAATTGTTTCTCTTATAACAAAAATGATCTTTTCTGATACAGAGGGTACATGATTTTATTTCTCTTTTCTTGAAAGAGAAGAAAAGTCAGTGGAGAAAAAGGTTAAGGATTCAAAGAGTGAGGATAATGGGTGGAATCATTCTCAGAGGAGAATGGAAGGGGTGAGGAGCACAGGAATAGGTGTGCCTCCCTCTGAGAGAAGTGGAAAAGGAAGATGGAAAAGATGGCAATGTGGGTTGGGGTTAGCAAAAATGTTCCCACTTAAGGACTTTTATTTTCTTCCTGATGAGTCAAAAATATCTACAAATTGTGACAGAGATGGGCCACAGCTTGGGTGACAAAGTTTGGAAACAGTCATTGTGTCAGATAAACACTACAAAGGCAGCTGAAAATCCTAAATTATGCAGTGCCAGGGTCTGTTATTACTCATGACAGTGACATAGACTCTCAGTCCTAAAAGGCTTTACTTCTTGCTATCCAGTCAGCCCCCTTCAATATAAAATCAGATCACATCACATTTCACTGCTTAAATTTTTCCAATGACTCCCACTGTTGTAAGATATAAATTGCTGAGGGCCTCCCTGGCGGCCTAGGGGTTAAATTTCAGTGCTGTCATCACTATGTCCTGAGTTCAATCTCCGGCCAGGGAACTAATCCATATATGGTGCAGCAGAACTCTCCTGTTTCCTGCTGCCCCGCTCAGCAGTGTATTTCAGTAGATCCACCTGCTCTGCTCCCCACTGTCTCTGGTGAGTTTCCTCACCCCTCACACCTCTGGCCTACACCCCAGTTCTCTTATGCAAAATTAAATTTAAAAAATATTACAGAAAAAGATATAAATTGTCTCTAGCATTGCTCAGCAACTAGTAGGGGAACACTAAAGAAATGTTTGCATTGAACCAGGTCTGGGTGTGTGAAGTTGTTACAGGATCCTAGGACCTAGACCTTATTTGCCTAACCTTCCAGTTATTGAGATCCCAGTTCTGCAGAGGGTGCTTGCTTTTGGGCAATGGCACCAAAACCAGCTGTAACCTAGTGGCTACACAGATAGCAAAAGACCTGACCCAAAAGTGATCCATCACTCATTAGAATGCTAAAAAAAAAAAAAAAAAAAAACACTCCTGGGTAGATACTTAAGATGCTAATGAGACAATGAGGAATAAAGAAATATGTAACCCTCTGCACATGCCCCAGGGTAGTCCAGGTTAAAACATGCTTTGACGCTGCTGCCTACTACCTGATTATCCTGCCCTGGTAACCAACCCCATAAAACTAGGATACCCACTGCTCTCAGGACCAGAGAATGGCTCATGGAGTTAGCATGTGACCAAGGAGCATCCACAGGCCCCCAAACTTAAGGAGTGCATGCTTTAAAATGGGTCTTGCCATCTGCTGCATAAAGACAAAGGAAGCATACTCTTAGTGTGTATAGAGAGTAGGTCAGTGTATAGGTTAGTGTGTATAGAGAGAAAGAGGAGAAGAAACGATATTTCTAATAATTTCCCAGTAAAACTTCCAAAATCACCCATCCCCTCATGGGCAAATGCCTAGTCAAACAGGGTTGGCCCAAAGCTGGTCCACTGAGGTCCAAAAGCTTGCCACAAGTGTAAAGCACCTTCTGGTGGAAAAGTAAGTGGTAAGGCAAAGCGGTGGGACAAGAGGAGATACCATATCAAGATAATAGCTGCCATTGTCAGACTCAGCAAGTCTCTCACCCATCTGTCTCTTTCAAGCATTTCTATATGTCTCTCCTCCATGCATCTCCTTCCAAGCTCTGGATGCAAGTCAAAACCAGAGAAGCAAGAGCCCTTTTGGATCCCACCTGTTCTCTGGGTTATATACCACCGCCAGGCCTCTCAGCTCTGCCCCTAGTTCCCAGTAGCCAGTCCAAGGTGGCTACATGTTAGTGGGGGTGGGAAACATGTACCTCCCCTAACAGGCGCCCTTGCTACCTCTCTCTTATTATGTGATCCACAGTAAACATTCCTCTCTTGAAACCCATTGGCTCAAAATTTATGGGGGGATAAAATGGTGAAAGCCAGACAAAGAAGCCTGGGAATCTATAACAGAATCTGCAGGGAACGACCTAGGAGTTTTGCATGCATTGTAAAGAGAGTTGTTGTAGTGGTGAAGGAGACAGGTGGTTACCAACAGTCCAGGCAATGAAAACAGTACTAGGTTGGGGATGGAGGTGTGAAGTGATTGTGTGGGAGTGAGACAGCAGGAGAGATTCAAAGTTGAGCTTGTGTGTGGCATGTTCTGGATGAGACAAGGTTTAAGGTGGAAACTTTTCAGGACTTTCTGAAGGGGCATATTTTGAGAACAAGAGACTTTCTTCTATATAAATGGAAATATCCCTCACCCAATCACTCAAACTTGAAAACTAGAGTCACCGAGGAGTTGTGTCTATTTTTTCCCTCCCTCACATTCAATTGGCCATGAGAGTCCCTCAATTTTATGAGCTAAACATCTCTGGATTGCAATTGCCTTGATTGAAAACCTCAAAATTGCTTAAGTTTAGTCTAAATGTTAATCGTACCATTCCTTCACCTAGCTCTCCTTTCAAATTCAAACTGATCACAGCAATGCTAGGTATAAATTTGTCCAACAGCTTTCCATTGCTTTAATATACAAATTCCTCAGCACCACGGACAATGTTCTTTATCTGGTCACTGTTTATATGTGTTTAGTCACAAAGTTCCCCCTGGGAAAGAACTTCCTCACCTCTTGGCTCTCACTTCTCCCAAGATTACTCAGACCTGCAGAGATATGGGAATCTTTATTTCCTTCCCCAAGAGAAATGATTGTCAGAGTATGGTAGCCCCTTGTGCATACCCCTGGCCCAGAACTTGTCATGTGCTCCCCTTTTAGGTTTGAGAGCTCTGAGGGGAAGCACTGTTTATTTTACCTGTAAATGTCACAATCTACTATAGGGTCTGGTCAGAGTACATGCGCTGTGGATATTACTGGATGAAAGAGAGAGTGACTGGCTGTTGAAATCACCTTAGCTGAGGGTAGGAGTTGGGATGGAGGACTGTGAGTCAGAGGCCAAAGTCCCAGATGAACGTGAGAGTTTACTAGCTGTGTTTTATGTGGGGTCTGGACATCGATACCCCCTTTTAGGGCAATTATTTACCAGTCAGCTGTCCTGTAGCCCCAATTTTGACTCCTGTTCCTGTACAAATAACTAGGTCAAGAGATACCAACCCATCAGCTTGCCTGAGACCTGTGTGGCCTGTCATGGAATGAGGAGCTGGGTTAATCTGATTTTCTTCTGGGATCTGGGAATTGAGAAACAGATTAAAGTGATAAACTCCAGAATTTCTGGTTGAAAGGATACATCAAGCATTGTTAAGAAATAGCAGAAGTGGCAGAAACTTAATTTTATGACCTGTGGAATGTTTTCTAATATTTTGAAAGGGTTGTTAATACCTGAATAATGGGAGATTTTTAAATTAAAATTTGCTTTTTGGCTTCTCTTGTAAAATTTGATATGGCAAAAATGAAACAGAGATGAGTAAGTACACAGGGCACATGCTTGCCTTCCCCGCCCTCCCCCAGTCCATGCTGCTTCCACCTGGCTAGCTTTTTTCATTTCCTTTATCTGTTTGGCTCTGTAGTCATCTAACAACCAACTTGTGAAGGAACCAGTAGCAATGAGGGATTATATGCAAACCAGGTTCATAGTGGCAAAGACCCACAAGAGGGCAGAAAAGAAATCTGGCAAGAGAGAAAGAGAAAGGATACAGACACCAAGAGAGGGAACCAGTTGTCAGAGATACCTGGGTTACTGGGCTCCAGTTTCAGTACCTGCCCACAGCTACCCTCATTCTAATGCCCTTTTCATGAGATAATTTGCAATGCAATTAGCTGGGCCAAAGGAGGATGTTATTAAGAAACTGGTTGGTAGCAGCAATGAAGAAAGTAAGACAGTGGTATAACTAGATGACATTAGGCTCAACAAGGAAGGGTGGAATGTAAAATACAAATTGCCCTCCAGAGTTTGGCTTTTAGTGCTTATGCATCCTGGCCCAGGAGGATCAGAGTGTGAGCAGTGAACAACCTCTGCTCAAAAGGATATATATTTAAAAGTATCCTCAGGAGAAAATAAGCATTATGGGAAGGGCTAGTACAGATATGCAGAATTCCAAAGGGTTTGGCGGAAGGGACTGGGAAGACTGGGACGAAGATATTTGGAAGAGATTTAAGATTTGATATTTTATATCCTTTAACAGTGTAGATTGGCCTGGTAACTAGCTTTCGGGGTGTGTTGCAAACAGAGCTCTGTATTTCAGCAAACAGAGAAGGCCTCCTGAAAGAGTGGCATTTGAGCTGCATTTTAAGGAGGAGATGAAAGGGAAATGCTTCACAGACAGAGCCACAACTGCAAAAGCAGAACTCTAAAGGGGAGAGTGGGCAGTATGCAGTTAAAAGCCTGGTGTCATGGGCCTATGTTTGGTTTGAGTCACCTGACAAGTTATTTTTATATCTTGGGGCTGTGGTTTTCATTATTATAAGATAATAATAATATTGTATTTCTTCTATTCTAAGATTCACTATTCCCACCCTATCCCACCTTTATTATCTTAGCTTAGGATTTATCATACATTGACATTCCCAAATGCAAACGTTAGCAGAGAACAGAGAAGAAAAATTGTGACAGTTATCACTAACTGGGTATATTTAAATTTAACCATCCACAGAAAAATGTTCATTGATAATTAGCTTAGTTGCATTATTTGCATTGAAGGTGTCATGCAGTTGAATTTTAATTTGAATCCTGAAGTGTCACCTTAGGTCTAATCTCTCAAAAGTCTACACTGTGATGAAGCACTGGAACAGTAAGTTATTGTATATACAGATGTCATGCATCAGGAAACACAAATACAGCAGCCATGACCAGCTCTCTAAATTTGCACAGAAGTTACAAATTTAGAAGTGGTTGACTTGACCAATCTAAGTGTCTGACATCCAGGACACTGAACACTTAACTGTCAATAGCTTCTAGTTATCAAGAGAAGTTGTGCAGATTCCAGGGATATATAACTCAATGGAGAAAGAAAAAAAGAGACCAAGTTTATTAATGAAAGATGAGACATATATAACATATATTCTTTAAAATGTCTAAAAATCACCTTAATTTCTAAAGGTGCTAAAGAGATCAAGATGTAACTGAAAAAAAAAAAAAACGAACATGGAATCATGCTGGTACTGAAGAAGAAAGTGGTACAATTATGGTAATAGCCAACATTTATTGAATGATTTCTATATGGCACTGTGCCAAGTGCAGTCTTTTCTTTTCCAGCTTCAGCAATTCTATCGGATTAGTGGTGTCATCTTCATTTTACAGTGAGAAAGCTAAGAAGCAAATCTAAGAAGTTTGCCTTCAGATTCTCACTCAGAGTCACTGTAAGGTCAGAACATCCTAATGGCACATTTCTATGGATGTGCCTATGCTTTTTAAAAGGGTTTAAAAGTATACATTTAAATATATTGTACTTACGAATGACACCTTAGAATAAAAAAAATATGGTAAGTATCTGCTGTGTACGATTATTGTGAGGCTCAGATGTTGAGAATGTAGTGCTCCTAGAAAAATTGCGGATCAGAGGTCAGGTATTATAAATTGGAGTAAGTGAGCCAGCTTTTCTGAAGCCTATCATTTTAGAATTGGCAAAAGCTTCTGAGAGAAAGGTTTCACTAAAGAGGAATGTCTTCTGTGGTTTCGAGAGCACCTCCTCCCCAGAAAAGCCCTACCTCTCATACCTGTCTAAATCCTTCTGATTTTTTGATACCCACTCCAAATGCCAGCTGCTCAGTTGTCTCTGATAATATGAAAAGATGTCTGTGGAGATAGTTCCAAATTATTAAATGAGGAAGCCAAAGCTGACAGACGGTTTGTGTCATTGAAGTTACTCTATCATTAAAGTTACCCTTGCGCCTCTTCCTGCCTCAGTTTCTCTGATCTGAAATGAAGTGGTGGCTTGGTTAGCCTATCTCTTCCTTTTGTAATTTCTACCCTAGCCTCTTCAGATTTCTGCCAAAGCTGCTTTAAAAGGCAACTTTCCTTCCCCAGACCTGCAGGCGACTGCTTCACCGCGTTGGCAGCACAGCAGGGCAGGGCTGAAGCAAAAGAGGCGGGGGCTGGGAGGGGCGGGGAAGTGCGGCGCACAACCACGTGACTTCCTTCTCTAGGAGCCACCGCTGCCGGCCTCCCAGCAACCGGTCTCCCGCCTAACGACGGCCGCGCGTCCGGATTAGCACACGGTACGCCTGTGGCGAGGAGGAGCCCGCGGTCGCACTGCTCATTGGCTTGGGATACCGTCGCTCAGGCGCGTTGCCGGAGCCCGCAGGCGGTGCTGCCGGAAGCCCCTCCCATTGGCCGCTGGGTTCGTGGCTGGCTGGCTGATGCTGTCACTCCAGGGCCGTTTCCCCGAGGCCGGCGCGCTGCTGGGGGCGGGAGGAAGAGGGGCCAGGCTGGGGCCTGACGAGCCGACGCTGCCGCCGCAGTCCTCGCGGCTGCTATGACCGGCGGGCGAGGCGCCCTCCGAAGCTCCGCGCAGCGCTAGTCGCGACCGTGCGCCCGCCGTAGCCGTAGTCGGGTCCGCAGCGCAGCCGCTCCCGCGACTCCCTCGGCTCTTCCTGCGCCGCCTGCGAGGCAAGGCGGAGGTAGTATGAAGATGACGGTGGATTTCGAGGAGTGTCTGAGGGACTCACCCCGATTCAGGTAACCTGCACGGCCTCCCGGCCCCGTGTCGGCGTCATCCCGGAGCTGTCTCCCTCGGCAGTGGCGGCGTGAAAGCCGGTCCCTGACCGGCGGAGGGCCCGGAGGTTCGCGCCTTCCGACGGGGCGAGCGGCCGTTGCCGCCGCTTCGGGCCCCGTCCAGGGCAGTGCGGCCACGACCGACCATTCTAAGGGGCGAGGGTGAACCGGGAAGGGGATGTTGCCTGCGTGTCTCCCCTCCTCGCCCTCTGGCCGTGGCGGAGCGGCCCCGAGGCCGGGCGCACCCGCTTCGCTTGCAGGAACTGGGGTGCAGCCGCGTCCCCGAAGACGAGTGTCCTCTGCGGGAGCGCGCGCTCGTCCCCTTCCTCTTGCTGCTCATCCTTTCCCCTTCCTTCCGCTCCTTCTTCGTTTCCACCCCCCACTCCACCTCCTCTTTGAGGGAGCTTGCAAGGCAGCCTCTTGCAGTTCACTTAGTTCCTCTTTGAGCTTTTCCGCTCTTCTAACCTGGGAGGAGGGAGTGGGGGGCCAATCGGGACTTAGACTTCTGCTGCTTGCGTGGCCCCTGCCAGAGGGGCTCTCAGCGAGGCGCTGGCGGCTGATTTGCAGGGTTTGCATTCTGTCGACCCCGTCGCTTTGAGACTATCTGCTTTTCTCTGTTTAAGCTCTTGGAAGGGGGTACTACTGTCGAGAGGTACTGGGCTGAAGGATGAGGACTAGGCGAAACAGTGCATTTATGTTTTGAGAACGGAAGTAGGAGGGCCCTGAAGATTGCATTTCTGTTCCTCTTCCAGCAGCCTTGGGCTGGGAGGGCCACGGATCGCAGTCGGATGCTCCCAGTGAGTGTCACATAAACTGACGCGGTGGCAGTCTGATTCACATGGGCTGGCCTCTCTTGCATGTGAGAGGCGTCAGTCCCGAGGGTGTCCAGAGTACGTGCTCTTTCCGTTTCGGGCAACGTAGGGAACTCTTGAATTGTTTTGGAGAATGGAGTTTTGCCAGGCTGTATCGTGCATTTACAGGGCTGCCCTTAGACCTTAAAAAGAAGAATAAAAAAGCCTTAAAACTTCCGCTAGTGACATTTCTTGAAAGCTTCCTCTGAGCATTGGTGTATGTGGTATGTGTGAACACCCGTAGACCTCGAGGTCAAGCTTGGGTTGTAAATTCTTGCATCTGCTACCTGGGACCTAACTGTTCTCATCCTTATCACTGTAAACTTGACTTTCCACTCTTTTCAGTGAAAAGCAGAGAAAAGAATTGCAGAATAAGAAACTACTGCTTCTAAAAGAAAATTCAAGAACAGTTTTGGGTTTTGACCTTTGATCAAAGAAATTGGTGTAAATTTTATTTGGTGCTTTGGGCTATTTCTTGTGAAAGGTGGTGCCTGCTTTGACTGCTGTTGTTGCTGTTAAGTTTTGGAAACTTCCATGTTCTGTGTGACTTGAAGAACCCAAAGGAGATGCAAAGGGTTTGTCTAGGACAGCTTTGGAGTTACAGATTCCATCACGCTGTGACAAATGAGAAAATGAGACCTTAGAAAGTTTTACTGTGTTGTGTGTATGTGTGAAATTGTGTATGTGAAATTTTTCTTGCTGTTTGTTTTTTAATGATCACATTTTTCTCTGAGATTATAGCTCAATTTGTTTCTTGTTTTAAGTTTGATTAAAAAAAAGAAACCAAAACCGAAGTTGAGAGAAGTGATTTAGAAATACTTCTAGTCACTAGTGTTGGTCACAAGCTATGTGATATATTTGTTTTTGAAATAAAGGAATAATACTGACTCTAAAGCGTGGGAGAAAGAGTCTGATTAAGTTGTATGGAATATTACACTGGTCAACAAATTTTTACAAAAGCCATGTTACTGAAATAAAATTAGTCATTTCCTATCAATTTGTATGTGCTCAACACGAATATGACAGTCAAATTCTAATTTTGGCTCTAGTTTTTTTGTAATCTGCAATAAATTAATGTTTACATCACAAAATGCATGCCATTAGAAATAGGCCTACGGTTAATACCTGTAAAAAAATCAAGTCATAGACTACTTCTTAGATTTCTTCGCTAGTCTCTTGTACAGCTGTTCAGGAATAGAATAGATAGAAGATGGTTTCCATTGTGCAAAAGCACAGCCTTAAGACTCAGTTTCGAAGAGTCTAGAAATAGTCTCCATTCTTGTGGGTCATGAGTGATTTCTAAGGCATTCATGAGGCCCTCAATATCGAAACAGAATACCAGAGTACTATCCTTTCTGAAGAAAGGCTCCAACTGCTGGTGGCACTTTCAATCTAAAGTAATTGTGACATCTTCTTCTACAAGATTCCATCATTGGGAGTCTTGATCTTAGCAGTTCTGCCTTGTTCTTGGATAGGTCCAAATCATGAACCATGTCATTGAGTTCTTCTTGTTGATGAGGCACCACAGTGAAAATCTGGATCACTGCATGCTGATGGAACAGGAGAAGAACAGGTCGGCTCACCCTTGTCCTCATCAGATGAATCAAGAGAATATTCTGCTGGAGGTTGTGGAATAGGAAGTCCCTCACCATGTGGAACTGGTCTCAGTGCAGACGGAATGTTTGGGTAGACTGTTCTTGCTTCTTTGGCTTCGTTATTCTGCTGAAAAGAGGAGGAACCAAGCAGAAGTAACAGTCTTTTATGTGGTTGCTTGGCTCCCTCCACACCATGGGGACTGCAAATGGCATTGATGGTCTTTTGCCATTTAACCACTGTGAAAGCTGTGTTGTACATGTAGCACAGCATAGATGTGGGGCCCAAGGCTTGTCTTGGTCACCAACTTTGCATCCGAAGTAAAGATGCTAAGCCTTCTTCACTTGAAAAGTGATTCTTTTCTTCTGGTTGGCAAATGTCACTTCCCCACAAATAGAGCAGAAATTGTCCATGCTATTAACACACATTCGAGGCATTACTGTTCCGTATTGTGCCTAAATGGATAAAATAATAACAGTTTTATGGAACAGTAACTTCAACTGTCTCCCACAAAGTCTGAAATATTTTCAGTGCTCAACCTTTCTGACAGGGCTTTCTATAGTGCACTGCTGACGTCAGTTTACTTCAGCACCTGCCTGGCAGTAGTATTGCATTGCATCAGAAAATGATGCAATCAACTCTGGAAGATGTGTGCATGATGGTATTATGCAATGCAATGCAATATGACATCATTCTAGACTGATTTTGAATGTTGTTTCAGTCCTACTGGATAAATTTACATGGTGAAACATAGAAAATGAATTATATGAAATCTCTTCAAAATGAGAGCTAATAAAAAATTTTCAGGGTTATATTCATGTTCAGCACACCAAGATACTACAGATTAGGGCCTTTTTAAGTCAGTAACAATCTCACTGTTGACCAGTGTTACAGTAAATTTTTGTTAAAATGAATGTAATATCTGTTCTGTTTTAACTTAGATATTAGAAATTTTCAAGAGTTGTTTCAGTCTTCCAGCTATTGTTGGCTGCAAATTGGGAATATAACCAAGATTCAGAGAACTCTGGTATCTTGTATAAGTTTTGGTGACTAGATTAGATTTGCAATAGAGGGAAAAATGCTTAGAAACGTCTCATTCACATTCCTAATTTTCATAGTTAACATAGTAACCCTGTTACCATGTGTAATTATGGAAATGAGTATTTCGGGAGTCTTTTTATTCACATGCTTTTCATATAAGAGAAACTTGGTTTTTTAGAGTACTGAGCATGTTACGAGTGATATATTGAATCTTTCATATCAAAATAGAAGGTTTGTGAGGGCTAAGCTTTTTTTTGCCTTTGGCAGTAAGGCATTTGCACTGTTTATTCCGCTCAGTGTCCTGATCAATTGTGACATTTTAAAACTAATTCTTTTTATTTTCCTTCACAAATGTTTCGTGTATTTGTCTGAAAGGTAACTGCCTTGGGTGTTATAACAGTTAATGCAAAAGGCAGATTTTGTTGAAGAAAATTTTAATGTTGAAACTTTAAACATTAATTTTCCTGTTAAATCGATAAGGAAAATGGGAGGAGGACTGGCTGAGATAAGAAGAGAAGGATATTGCATTTGCAAGTTTGTCTTTCCTAGCTTGAATAAAGTCAGTGGATACTTTTACATTCCAACTTTTTTTTTTCATTTTGTTATTAGATTGAAAGGCACATTTCATTGTCTAATTTTAGGTTCCATTTCATTCTTTAAATGAGAATCATAGTGCAAATGCCTATTAAAAAAAAAAGCTTAGCTCTCACAAACCTATTTTGATATGAAAGATTCAGTCTATCACTCATGTAATTAGTGAGTTAATGTAAATAAATTACATTCATTTAATACCAACTTAAGTTGGAATAAGAAAGAACAAGGTCTGATGTGTCAGATATCAGGCTAGATGCAGTTTAATTTTGTTTTCTTCCTAGTGGAAGTCACTTGTCCTAACACTTTTAGTGACCAGCCTAAAGGTCAAAATCTTGTTCATCTAAAATTCTACAGGAAAGTAAATGTGCCTAAATGTAGTTTTTTTAAAGTGGGAATTTTCTATTTTGACTAATATTTGTTGAAGAAGTTTGTACAAATTTGCATCCTAAATTGTATGTGTAGTTGCTCTTGAACATTTTATAAAATTTAATTTTTATACAACTGTATTTTTATTTGAATATATTAAACATTTGAAAAAGTTGAAAGTGTTTTCTGAATTGGGATTTTTGCTCTAAGCAAAAATATTGTCATTAGTATGCCTTCAAACATTAGTCTTTTTTTGATACATTTACTTTAACAATTTCATTGTGTACCATTCTGAATGTCTTTTGTTTATAAATTTTATTTCAGATATGATTTTTACTCATTAACCTAGATTAAAATCTTGAAAAACGCCACCGGGGTGAAAGGTTTTAATGGATGAAAGATACTGGAATAAAATGTTCTCTATATGTGTGTATATAAATACACACACATACACGCACATCTCGTGTATGTTTTGCTATGTTAAGCTGGCACTAATCCTGGCTACTTTACTACTTTACCTTCTATCTTTAGAACACATATACTAACATCTGTCACTTTAGATGTGGAAAATGTAGTGAGCAAAGGAGAGGGGGAAATGTGTTTTCATTTCAGGAGTGGTAGAATTACAAGGTAGTTTTGTCATTCATCAAAATACAAGAATCCTGGTTTTCCTCATTGCAGCTTCCAGTTCTTCATTTAATGTAATACCAACTTAAGTTGAAATAAGGAAGAACAAGGTCTGATATGTCAGATCTCATATTAGATGCAGTCTAATTTTGTTTTCTTCCTAATGGAAGTCACTTGTCTTAACAACTTTGATAGGATTTTCCATCTTCTCCCCATTGACTTACAATTATAAATATATACATATATGGGTCTTTTCTGGATTCTACTCTTTTCACTAAGGAACTTGCTTATTCTTCTGTAAAAATCATTAATAATTTACTTATAATGCTTTATAATATCATCCTATTTGGTGGGGCTAGTTTTCCCTTGTTATTTATTTTTTTAAGTTAATAGCTGTTCTTGAGTATTGTGTCTTTACATAGTTTCTTAAATTTCAGATGATGGAATGTCACTCTGTGTATTTGATTCTGTTTATTTAAAACTTTGTTATGTGAAATTTCAGTGATGAGCCAACTGCTTGTATATGCTGTTTACAAAAAACATTTCGGGGCCTCCTTGGTGGCCTAGGGGTTAAGTCTCAGCCCTATCACCACTATGGCCTGAGTTTAATCCCTTGTCAGGGAGCTAACTCACATAGGGCAGACCTCTCCTGTCTCACCCACTGCTCCCCTTAGCAGTGTACTTCAGTAAATCCACCTGTTCTGCTTCCCACTCTGTCCCTGGTAAATCCTCTCACCCCCCCCCCCACACCTCTGACTTATATCCCAATTCTTCTACTAACTAACTAACTAACTAACTAAATATTTTAAAAAGAAACATTTAAATTTAAAGATACACAGGTTGAAAGTAAAAACATAGGAAAAATAAGCCATGCAAACAGGAACCAGAAGAGAGTTGGAATAGCTCCACTAATAGCAGATAAAAATAGACATTAAGGCAAGTGTTACTGGAGATAAAGGACTTTTTATAGTGATAAAAGGGTCAATCCATCAGAAAGAGAGAGCACTTATAAACATATACATTTAGCAGAGTTCAAAAATACTTAAAAAGTCATAGAATTGAAGGAGAAATAGACAATTTTTCAATAATAGAGACAAATATTTTCAGTAATGGATATAACAACTAGCAGCTGATCAGCTAAGAAATAGAAGGTGTGATCAGTGCTATGAACCAATAAGACTTAATGGATTCACATCTTTTCAAGTGCACTTGAAACATTTCCTATCACAGACCATATGTCAGACCATCAAACTAGCTTCAGTGAATTTAAAGGGTTGAAATCATGCAAAATGTGTTTTTTTTCACCATATGGAATGAAATTAGAAATTAATAACAGAAGATATGAAAAATGCACAAATATGTGGAAATTAAGCAACATACTCCTAAATAGCCAGTTGATTAAATAAGACATCACAAGAAAATTAAGGAATAGTTTTAGGCAAATGAAAGCAAAAATTCAACATGCTAAACTTAAGGGATGTAGCTAACGCAGTGTTTAGAGGGAAGTTTATACCTGCAAACACCTATACTAAAAAAGAAGAAAGATCTCAACTCAGTGACCTCGCCTTCTATTTTCAGAAACTGGAAAAAGAAACTAATCTTGCAGCAAGAAAAGGCAGGAAATAAAAAAGACTAGAGCAGAAATACATGAAAATAGAAACTAGAAGAACTGTAGAGAAAATCAGTGAAACTAAACGATGGTCTTTGAAAAAGGTAAACAAAGTTAATGATAGCTTTAGCTAGACTGACCAAGAAAAAAGGAACTAGATTCAAATTACTAGATTTAGAATGAGAGGGGACATCACTACTGTCTTACAGAAATAGGGGTTATCCACGAACACTATGAATAATTCTGTGATAAATTAGTTAAGCAAAATAAAGTGGATACATTCCTAGAAAGGTGCGAACTGCTGAAACTGATTTAAGATTTTCTAATCTGAATATACTTATAAAAAAATAAAGAAATTGAATTAGTACTGAGAAAACTTCCTAAAAGAAAGGCTCTAAAGATGGTTTCACTGATAAAAGTGATCAAATATTTAGATGAATAAGCAACAGTTCTTTGCAAATTCTTACTTGAAGTGGTTGGGTAGGTATCACTTTTCAACTCATTGCTCTGCTACTAAAGCTAGACAAAAAATACCACAGGAAAATTATAGACAAGTATTTCGTATGAACAGATACAAAAATCCTCAGCAGCCAAACATAGAAACATAAAAGGGTTGTATACCAGGACCAAGTGGGATCTATCCCAGGAATGCAAAAATCAGTCAATGCAGTATGCCCTTAATGGAAGAAAGGGTAAACTCCACCTAGTCAACATAATGGATGCAGAAAAAGCATTTGACAAAATCTTAACACAGTTTTTTTGATGAAAATAGTCAATAAACTGGAAATAGGAGACTTCCTCAATCTGATGAAGGACATCTATGAAATAGTCTTAGCTAACATAATACTTAATGGTGAAACTAGAAGTTTCTCCTAAGATCAGAACAGGAAGTCTGCTCTTACCACTTACATTCAATGGTATTGGGAGGTGATAGCCAGAGTAATAAGCTAGAATAGGAAATAAAAGGCAACCATATTAGAAAAGAAGTAGTGAAACTATCTTTACTTTTGGGTTATGTACCTTGCATATAGAATCCACGAAAAATTCATTAGAACTAATAAATTCAGCAACACTACAGAATACAAAATCAATGTACGAAAGTTATTTGTTTTTCTATATAGTAGCAGAAAAATAATTTCATTTAATAGCAGCATCAGAAAGAATAAAATACTTAGGAATAAATTTAACCAATTATTTGGGATAATTTTTAACATTCTTTGTTCATGGATCAGAAGACTTAATACTGTTAAGATGACAGTACTCCCCAAATTGATTATAGACTCAACACAGTCCCTATCAAAATTCCAACTGATTTCTTTGAAGATTGACATAGCGATCCTAAAATTCATATACAAATACAATGACCCAGAATAACTGAAACAATCTTGAAGAAGAATAAGGTTGGAGGCTCACTTTCCAATTTAAAAACTACTGTAAAGCTATTGTAATAAAGAGAGTGTGGTACTAGAATACAAATAGACATAGATCAGAGGAATAGAATTGAGAGTCCAGGAACCCCTATATTTACGATAAACCAGATTTTGACAAGGGTGCAGTACAATTCAGTAAGGAAAATGGTGCTGCAACAACTGATATCCACATACAAAAGAATGAATCTGACCCCTTACATCACACCATATGCAGAAATTAACTCCAAATGTATCATAGGCCTAAAAAAAGCTATAACAATAAAATTATTAGAAGAAAGCATAGGAGTCGTTGTGACTTTGGCAATGGTTTCTTAGGTACGATGCCTAAAGTACAACCAGAGACAATTTTGGGCCTCCCTGGTGGCGCAACGGATTGAGCACAGTGGTGTGGAGCTGTCAGCGTCTGTGGCGTGAGTTCGATGCCCAGCCAGGGAGATTCCCACATGGCGCAGCAGACCTCTCCTGCCTCGCCTGCTGCCCCCTCAGCACTGTATTTCGGTCCATCTGCCTGTTCTGCTCCCCACTCTG
This sequence comes from Scalopus aquaticus, assembly GCA_004024925.1. NCBI lineage: Eukaryota > Metazoa > Chordata > Mammalia > Eulipotyphla > Talpidae > Scalopus > Scalopus aquaticus. The sequence goes on along the minus strand of PVIJ01003944.1, from coordinate 101,890 downwards.
GTGAACCCTCTCACCGCCCCACACCTCTGGCCTGAGTTTAAGAGTTCTTTGTATCGCCCCACACCCCAGCTTGTATGCAAAATAAATAAATCTTAAAAAACAAAAAAAAAAAAAACCAGACAATTTTGAAAATTGGATTTAATCAAAATTAAAACTTTTTTCATACTTTTCATCTTTCATCTTCAATAACCTGAATTGGTTATTCTCCTGATTACCTGCACTTAAACTTTAATTGTGGAAAATTTCAAATATATACTAGTTAAACAGAATTGTGTTAACAAACCCGTATCACCCCCACTTCAACAAACATCAACATACTGCATTCTTATTTCATCTGTATTTCTATCCATTTCCACACATCCCTAACCACCAACCTATCTATTTATAGTTTTGGTTTTTCCAGAATGTCATGTAGTTGATGTCATATACTATGTAGCTATGTCATATTGACTTCTTTAACTTAGTAATATACATTTATGGTTCCTCCATATCTTTTCATGAGTTGGTAGTTCATTTCTTCTTACTACTGAATAATATTCCATTGTCTAGATGTCCCATGTCCCGTAGTTTGTTTATTCATTCATCTACAAAAGGACATCTTGGGTTGCTTCTAAGTTTCGGTAGTTATAAAGCTACTGTCTACATCCCTACGCAGATTTTGGTGTGGACATGTTTCCACCACCTTTAGGTAAATACCAAGGAGCACAATTACTGAATTGTAATGTAAGAGTGTGTTGAGTTTTGTAAGAAATCCCCGAACTACAACGTTATGATGCCAGAAATCAGCAATAAATGAGAGTTCCTGTTACTCCACCTTCAAATCAGTGTTTGTTGTTGTAAGTACTTTGGATTTTGGCCATTCTTATCAATGAGTAGTGGTGCTGCATTGTTTTTTTACTTTGCATTTCTCTGTTGACGTAAGATTTGGACCATCTTAGCATGTTTATTTGTCTGTGGTCTTTGGCCTATTTCTAATTGGAATTTTAAAACTGGGTTTAAGAGTTCTTTGTATATTTTAAAATAACAACCCTTTATCAGATATATATATTTGCAGATATTTTCTTCCCATTTGTGGCTTGTCTTTTCTTCCTCTTGATTCCCTTTATTTTTGGTATGGGAATTCCCTCTGCCTTTCTATTTATTTTGTTTTGGCAGAGCACAGTTTCCATTATCTTTCCTCAGAAAGGTGTCTTTTTTTTTTTTTTTTGAGATTTTACATGTTTGGAAATGTTTGTAGGGTTGTTGGTTAAAACCATTTTGCCTCAGACTTCTTAGGTATTGCTGCATTGTTTTCTGTTTTTTCAGTGTTGCCCACATATGTGCTGTTTTGATTTTCTTTGTCCTAGGAGGTTTTTTAATATTTTTTTCTTTATTTTTGGTATTCTGAAATTTTATAATGATATGCCTTCTTGTGCATCTTTTTTATATATTGCCTTGGACACAGTTCCTTTCAATTTGAAAACTCATGTCTATTAATTCTAGCAAGTTATTTCTTTGATAATCTATTTTCCTCTTTTCTGTTATTCATAGCTTTAATTATTTTTATATTCATGTTTTGAATTAATCCTTTAATTTCCTTCCCCACCCACCTTTTAAATTTTTTTGCTATTTTGTCCTACTTTCTGGATGACATATTCAACTTAAGATCTAACCCTAGGGGCCTCCCCGGTGGCGCAGCGGTTAAGCGCTGCGCTGTGGAGCTGTTGGCAGCAGCGACGCGAGTTCAACGCCCGGCCGGGGAGATTCCCACATGGTGCGGCAGACCTCTCCTGCCTTGCCCGCTGCTCCCCTCAGCAGTGTATTTCTGATCTGCCTGTTCTGCTACCCGCTCCGTCTCTGGTGAACCCTCTCGCCGCCCCACGCCTCTGGCCTGTACCCCAGCTTGTATGTATAAATAAAAAATGAATCTTTAAAAAAAAAAAAAAGATCTAACCCTAGTTTCCAGCAATTCTTTGTTACTCTGAATATTCTTTTTTAGTATCTACTCATTCTTTAAGACCTTTCTTTATGCAATTGAAGATTAAGTCATATTTAAATTTTTTTCTGTGTGAATTATCTCTTTTCTCCAAGTTGTTTTATTTTTTGTTTATTTTGATCTTTGATTTTTTTTGTGACAACTTTGCGATACTTAATTTTTTAAACTAATAATTTGCAGTATTGTCAACTGATTTTCTTTTTGAAGATTTCCTTAAATGTTTCTGGCTCTGGTTCAGAGCCAATATTCTTTGCTCTGTTAACAAGAGAGAATGAGACAAGTTAGATGGTTATTGTTATGGTCTACTTTGTTATGACTTACTGCTTAGTGGGTTTCACTACAGTATTTTCACTGGGGCCACTCCCAAATGTCAGTATCTTTGTCTGTCTTGTTTGCCTGACAGATGTCTTTAAGGAGCCTGCTCTACCTGGTAAGTATAGCCTAAGTTCTTGCTTCCAAGGAGTTGAATTAAGGAAGTAGGTGCTGGAGAAGGGCTTTGATGTTTCTCATGGGGAGGTTTTTTTGTTTTTTTTTTAAACTTATTAATGCTTTTGATTTCATTATGACAGTCTTTACAGGAAATAAAGCTCCCCTCTTTTGTCAGGGTAAGGGAGGGGTGATCATGCCAGGATGGAGGAGCTGGACTAAGGATCTGAGGAATCTTAATTTTTCCTTATAAATACAAGATTTCAAGTGATCCTCTTGTTTTCACCCCTTTTGCCCTGGCATTTGAGACATACTATGTCTTCTTGCCTCTAACCATTCTGGGATTCTGTGTTGTGAATTTCCTTGCTTCAAGTTTGCTTACCAATGTACTTTGAAGGCTTAGGTTTTGGTTTAAGTGAGTTCTTTTATCTGCTATTCAGTTTCTAGAATTGTGTGGCTACTGTTAGCTTTTGTTCTTGTGGATTAGAGCTTTTTTTTCAGTCACTTTAGTTGGATTTTTGGAGAAAATGTAGATAAATGGGTATATTTAAGCTATGATGTTTCCCTAGAACTTTCTGTGCTGCTGGTAGGCAAATGCAGTATAATTTAAAGTGAAGAACACAGTCTGTGTATGACTTTGTACCATTTATGTGGGTTCGGGAGGCAGGTTCCTGTTAGACCTTTTTCTTTTTTCACTTACTAAGGTTATAAGACCTTAAGTTGCTTTCTTACTTTTTCACAGACTCAATGAAAGAACAATACTGTTTTATTGAGAATTCAAAAGGCCTTTCACAGAAGTAGGTAGGAAGTACTCATTTAATAGTGCTACTTCCTCTTTCTTTTATATCCTTGATGAGAAGCTGGGATAATTTAGTTAAGGATGTTGGCTTTCCTTTGTGTAAATAAATATTTGGTTGGTGACATGAATATGTGAAGGATTAAGTATATGCTACTTGTATTGAAAAATCATCAATGTTCTGAATCATAAACAATAAAAGTAGATGTATAAACTTCAGTTCACATTGTAGGATGAGAGTGATAAAGGTTTTTAAAAAGGACCATGTGGAGATTCTATGATTAGAGTATTTAAGAAGGGAGAGTGGAGAAAAAAGAGGAGAAACCAATACAAAACAAAACAATAACTGAGTGCCTTAAAGATTTAAATCTGAAATTGATGGCAGGCAAATGGGGCTTCAAAGTTTGGCCAAAGGCAGTGCCCAAACTGCTTACCAGTCACTGTCTTGGTTCTGCACCCACATGCACAATTGCAGGACTATTCAGACTTAGGGAACAATAACAATGGGATTTATTTAACAAACAGGGAAAAGCAAAGAATTACTAAAGTCAACATATGGCCGTTTACCTTACTTAAAGTAATGTCCAGTCCTTTAAGTTCCAGAAAAGTAACAGAGGTGGCGTCTTCCAGCCACTGCTGATGTAGAGCTCCTTTTCCAAACAATAGGCCATGTTTCCACATGGCTTCTTCCTGCTTCTGCAGACACGCAACAGCCAGAGAGTAGGCCAGGTTTCAGCTCACAAGGATGACACAGAACACAACTGGAGATGCTCCCGAAACTGCCGTGGTGCCCCAGCATAGCACCAGGCCAACAACACTGCGAACAGCAACTACAGCGGCCAGATGGCCCAACAGACTGCACTCATGCATTTTAGGAAGGCGCCCGCTTCGGGCCTCTGCCTTCTTCCTTTGGCTGCAGTAAAGACAAAACTGTGAGCAGTTTCTGTCGTCACTCGGCTACTTGCAAAGCCTCCAAAGTCTCTGGCCCCAAAGTCACTGAAGATTCAAAAACGTTTCTTCTTTTCCTACATCATGGCGACTGCTTCCTCATTCCTTCAGCATGGTGACTGCCTCTTTCATTCCTAAATCATGGCGACTGAATTCCCCTTCTCCTTCAGTTCCTTTTATATCTCATCAGACTCTCCACCCCAAACTGCAAATTTAGCATTTTCTTTGGGGCTATTCATTCTCATCAGCAAATCCCCACCAGGGGGCACTACCTTTATCAGACTTTAGACTCAGCCCAGTTACAAAATGATGTCAGAACAAAGGATAAATAGAAGATATGAGAGGACACAGAAGAAAATTTGTAAGGAGATATATGTGCTTATTTGAGATTACATGAAATCTGTTTCCTTTGAATTATGGCTAGAAGTATTTGGAGGTTAGACAAGATGAGAAGCAATGTGATATAAACATCTATGAAGATTTGAGTAAGTGAATATGTCACTATTACTACTTTAGAGATAGAGATTCAAACAAAAGAAATTGACTTGGTTATAATCTTGTAGTGATTTGTAACTGAAGTAAGTCAAGATTCAATTTTTCCCTTTAAATTTTTGTATTTTTTTTCTGATGCCACAGACATACTCATTTAATAGATGAGTTTTGAAGCGTAAATCATGGTAAAAATAGTCTAATGAAAGGCAGGCAGTGGACAGGGCACTGGGATAATTATCAAGGATTTAACTTAGTATTATTTTAGAGTAATTTTTACATAAGACTTGAATGGAGTATGTATACTTTTTGTTCGACTCATGCAAAATTAAAGTTGTTTTTACTAATAACCACTTTGGTTACTATAGTTCTAGCCAGAAATGTGTTTATTTTTGAATAAACAAAACTTCCTGTTGATCTTTTAAAAATTGTTTTAAAGTTGATATGTTGTTTTATTTTGATTTTCAGTTATCTGTTCATTGAGAAACTTTGTATAGAAAGTTAAAAAATGATTTATTTGAATTTAAACTAACAAGAGACTAAGTTTTATTTGTTTTTGTCAGGTAATAGTTTCAGATGGATAAAACAAATAAAGATACTTCCTAGCACTTTTATCATTTAATTTGAAGACCTCCTCTGTGGTATTTCTTTTTAGGTTTTATCTACTGCCTAAGGGCCATGTCAGTTTTTGTCTGAAAATGCCTTTGTTTTTCTTTGATGTTTGAAGGCTATTTTCCCAAAGCATAGAATAATAGGTTGGTTTCTCTCTCCCCCCCTACCTCCAAAGCACAATGACATTTCATTGTCTTTTGTTTGTTTTTTATATCTTTATCATTTATATTACAAGTTTGTTAGTCTTATTGTTTCTCTTTTGAGGATAATGTGTCTTTTTTTCCTCTGCTGCTTTTAAGATATTTTTGACTATGGTTTTCAGAAGTTTTGTCATGATATGTAAATGTGGTTTCTGTTGCATTCATCCTACTTGGGGTCTGTAGAGTTTCTTTAATGCATGAAGTTTGTAGAATATCTTTTATCAGTTTGTAAAATTCCTGGCTATTATCCCTTTAAATATTGTCTCTACTTCACTTTCTTCTCTCCGTCTGGGACTCATTTCCAAATGTTAGTATATTTTTTTTTGCTGTGTCCTACATGTCTATTACTTTTTTTCTGCAATATTATGCTTTATAGAGAAGTAAGATATTTTCCATTATCCTGATTTCTGTTTATTAAGCTCATCTTCTACTGTATATAAACTGCTACTGAAACAGCATGACTGAGTGGTACCTAGGGAACCCCAAATTTTTAAGAGAATTTTGTCTGTTTTAAGGGTCTCACCGTATGTGCCCACAAAGACAAAGAATGCAGACTCTTAGTGTGCTCAAATATCATTATTCAGTGAGGAGCTCAGGGGAGAGGAGGGGAGAACTTGCACAAGAGAAAAGGTTTCCAAATAATAGACTCCTGTATCAGACTCCAAAAATCACCCATCTCCTCGTGGGCAAATGTCCAGGCAAATAGACTGGGCACAGAGATGGGCAGTTGAGGCCTGAAAGCGTGCCAGGGATATAAGGAACCTTCCTGTAGGGAACCATAAGAAAGGGATTAGGCAGGTCCTAGAGAGCTGGGACAGAAGGAGATACTCGAAATTAAAAATATAGCATTTGCTCTACTATAAAGTCAAGATGGCAGCTGCTATCTTCCTGTGTGATTGCCAAAATGCTAAAGTCCCAGGAATAGCCTCTCCACATGTCTCTCACCCACATGTCTCCCTTCTCCTTTGTTCCACCTCAGTTTATATATCCATCTCACCCCTTTCACCTTCCCATCTGCCCCCATTCAGGAAGTCCAGTTCATGACATAATGGGAGTTGTAATCCAAGGGCAACTGCATGTAAGTGGGGGAAGGGGAAATGATGCCCATTTCCATGTTGCTAAAATCCTCTGTCTTTGGCAGAGATGTGTTTTTTTTTTTTTTTTTTAAGATTTATTTATTTAAGCTGGGGTACAGGCCAGAGGCATGGAGCAGCGAGAAGGTTCACCAGAGACAGAGTGGGGAGCAGAACAGGCAGATCAGAAATACACTGCTGAGGGGAGCAGCGGGCAAGGCAGGAGAGGTCTGCCACACCATGTGTGAATCTCCCCGGCAGGGCGTTGAACTTGAGTCGCTGCTGCTCCACAGCGCAGCGCTTAACTGCTGCACCACCAGGGAGGCCCTGTCTTTGGCAGAGATGCATTCTGTAACACTAATAAACCTATCAGTGGAGTTCTTAAGTTATTTTTTTTTTTTTTACTTTTGGAGATTACCTCCTTGTAATTGTGGTGCAAATTTTTGAATGCTTTGCCTTTTTTTTTTTTTTTAAATTCATTAGATTGTTACAAATTTTCACCATCACTAGGAAGGTTTTATAACTTAAAAAACGTTTCTGTCATGTGTTCTATCAAGATGTTCCACCCTGCTTATTCCTGTTTTGGACATGTTGATCCCTACTTTTCTGCATTTTAGACAATATAGCTTACAATCTCGTGGCTTTTTTGAAGAGTGTAGACAAATTATCCTGCAGACTGCCCCACATTCTGAATTTGTCTCATTGTTTCCTCTGGATAGCTTTAACTTAAACATTTTGGGTAAGAATACTCATAGGATGGTGATGTATCATTTCTATTGGGAGGCCCATGATATTTGATTTTCTTCCTGTTGACAGTGCAACGTTTGATCACTTGTGATTAGAGACAAGGGGGAGGAGGAGGCTTGTAGATCAACAACCTTCAGATGGAAATGAACTTGATCTTCAAGGAACAAAAAGAAGGCTAACAGGAACTGGAGCAGTATGACTAACAAGAATAGTAGGAGTAACTTCAGAGGGAGGCAAGGGACCAGATCATCTTAGGTCTTAAATTATCTATAATACAAAGTTTGGATTTTATGATTAGTGCAATAGGATGCATTAGAAAACCTTTTGCAGTGGTGAGAAATTGTAACCTGGCTGAGTCCAAAGTCCAGTAAAGTTGGTGCCCCCTGGAGGGGGTTTGCTGATGATAATGAATAGCCCCAGGGACAATGCTAAGTTTGCAGTTTGGGGTGGAGTTTTTGATAAGAAATAAAAGGGACTGAAGGAGAAGGAGATTCAGTTGCTATGATGCGGGAAAAGAATAATCAGTAGCCATGATGTAGGAAAAGAAGAGTCAGTCACCATGATGCAGAAATAGAGGAAGCAGTTGCCATGATGAAGGAAAAGAAAAAACGTTTTTGAATCTTCAGTGACTTTGGGGCCAGAGACTTTGGAGGCTTTGCAAGTAGCCGAATGATGACGGAAACCTCTCACAGTTTTGTCTTTACTGCAGCCGAAGGAGGAAGGCAGAGGCCTGAAGCGGGCGCTTTCCTAAAATGCATGAGTGCAGTCTGTTGGGCCATCTGGCTGCTGTAGTTACTGTTTGCTGTGTTGTTGGCCTGGTGCTGTGCTGGGGCACCACGGCAGTTTCGGGAGCATCTCCAGTTGTGTTCTGTGTCATCCTTTTGAGTTGGAACCTGGCCTACTCTCTGGTTGTTGTGCGTCTGCAGAAGAAGGAAGACACCATTTTGGAAACGTGGCCCACTGTTTGGAAGAGGAGCTCCACATCAGCAGTGGCGAGAAGACGCCACCTTTGTTACTTTTCTGGAACTTAAAGGACTGGACATTGCTTTAAGTAAGGTAAACGGCCATATGTTGACTTTAGTAATTCTTTGCTTTTCCCTGTTTGTTAAATAAATCCCATTGTTACTGTTCCCTAAGTCTGAGTAGTCTTGCAATTGTGGAGCGGTTGCAAAACCAAGATAGTGACCAGTAAGCAATTTGGGCACTGCCTTTGGCAACTTTGAAACCCCTCTTTTGCCTGGTTGGATTTAAAGAAATATTTTGACTACTGTTGTAGAGGGACAAGAGTGTACATAGAGTGTTAAGGAAGCTAGTTTAGGAAACTTACCAGAATGGTCGAGCTAATTTTTATGGCAGAATCGATAAAAATTACTGTTGAATTGTTTGTGGGGAATGAGAATAAAAAATTACTTTTTGATTTTAGAAACTGGGTAAATGCAAGTATTGTTTGGTAAGGGGAAGGCAAGGGAATAACAGATTTTTGGTAAAAATAAAGATTTCTATTTTTAGAATTGTTAACTTTGAAATACCTAGTAGACACTCAAGTGCATATGTTAAGTAAAATTGTAACCTTTCATATTTTACCTTGCAAGCTGATATATCACATTCATATTCCCTTTCAGATTATAAACTCTAGTACATACAGATATCACAAAGTGTCTTTATATCCTTTCACTGTTGTTGAAATTCTTCGCACACATTGGTTAGGCTACAGACTTTCATTAAATAATCATACATTTTCCATTTTCACATAACACACTTTTATTGTAGGAGTTTTCTGTTACTGCTATATTGATGAATTGCCAAACTGTAAGTAATAGCTGCTGGAGTTTGTTTAAATTTACTTTCACAATGTAATAATTAAGTTAAGTCAAAATCTTTAGGTTCTCTAGCATAGTCATCACAAATCTTGAGAGACTCTGACTGGTTTGTTCTAGGCTACCAGAATGTTTTTATATGGGGTTTTAAAGGAAAAACTATATTTAATTGCACAAACTGAACTACTGAAATAGTTAAGGCTTGTTGTAGTTGTATAGAATATTTAAAAAAATGTCTCAAAGCCTGTCACCTTGCTAAACTTACGTTTTCAGTTGACTTACCTTTTTGAAAATCTAAGACAGATTTTTTGAAAGTGTTTTCCCTGGACCACTGGAATCAGAATGAAGCATTTGAAAAAAAGTGTAACCAAAGCTCCTTAAGTCATTATAAAAGTTCTTCTTCAGATTTTTTTTTTTTCAATTACAGAACCATTTGAATAACTGTATTTTTCTAAGGTTATCTTTGAAGCATATATTGATCTGGAGATACATAATTTTAGAATTTCTATCAGTATTTACTTTAAATTGTTCTGAAACAAACCAGCCTAAAATTGAGTGACTTTATTTTGCTCATGATTTAGGGGATAGGAGTTTGGAAAAGTCTTTACTGGATGCTTCTGGGTGACTGAGTCTGGAAAGTCCACTTCCAGCATTGGTTCTTCATTCATATGCCTGATGCATTGGCAATCTTTGGTCTTTCTATCCTCTCCTCACAGACATCCCATCCACTGGACATTAGTATTAGTTACATGTCAGCTCAATTTCAAGAGATGGAAGTTGAAGCTAAACCTAGAACAAGGCAGTATTATTTACACCATATTTCGTTAGGGCAGTTATCGGGCTCACTCAGATTCAAAGGAGTAGAGAAATAACTTCACATTTTGATGGGGTAATGGCAATGTCATTTTGCAGGTGAGATATGGCTATCTTCAGAAAATACTATCTAATACACATTGTTTCCAGAAGTGCCTTGGACATCATGATGAAAAAAATTATTAAGATACAAGATTCAGTTTTTAAAGCTGAGAAGAGTTATTTTCTGCCCCTTAAACTGAGATTTAAAAAGTTCCTATTTGCTAGGAAAGTTTTAGGGAAATAGTCCTCAGGAGGAGTGTGGTTTGGTAGATCTTTCTCAAAGAACAAAGTAGTAAAATAGCTCGGAATTTTTAAAATTCTTATATTTTGATTTAGCATTTAAACATCTAGGAATTTCTCCGGAATAATAGGAAAAGCATATGAAAAAGATATTTATTAGATAAGTTTATCAAATGGCTGTGAGTAGAAAATTTGTGTGAGTAGAATGTTGACTAAGTAGAACATTGTTTATTTAAATATACGTAATGATAGTTAGCATTTAGAAAATGTTTAATATATAAGAGAACCATTGTAGAGTACCTTATATAATTTTGGTAACTCAGTAGGGTCCCACTTTTAGAAGGGTGCTATTCGATTTAATGCTTTGCGGTCAGGATTTTGAAGTGAGAATTTTAATAGTCTCAATTTTCAAATGAGTCCTCCCCCCCTCCCCCCGCCACTTTTTTTTGGTGCTGTTCCCTGAAAATTATGTTGTTATTTCTACCTGTGAACTAAGTTTCTATGTTTTTAAAAGTTGCAAAAAATCCAAAAGACAATTTCATGACCTGCAAAAATAATATAAAATTTGATTTAGTGTTTATAAATAAAGTTTTATTGAAATACAACTCTATTTACGTATTATCAGTGACTGCTTTTTTGCTCTAACAGCAAAATTGATAGATGAGTTCTGAGGGGACTTTGTGGCCCCTCAAAGCTTAAAATTTACACTATGACTGTTCTTCGAGCATTTGCTCACCATTGTTCTAAACCACTGCACTATTCTGCTTTTCATAAAATAATGAGTTATAAAAAAAATTTATGGGACTAATGTCCATGATTTATTATCTGAAAAGAAAAAGTGGGATATAGAATACAATTGATTGTAGAATGACTAAAATGACACTGCATATTAAAACGTCTAAGACTATTGACAAATTTTATCTCTGGGAAATTGGAGTATGCTTTTTAGCCTTTATTTTTAAAAGTTTTGTTTAAAATAGTCAGTGCTATTAGTAAAAACCCAGAGACATAAGGGGAAAAGAAGGCAGTACTCTTATCTTTTCCCTTCTGCCTCCCACAGTTTATTTTTCTCCCCATAACCTTTTATTTTAAAAATGCTTAAACTTTTCAAGAATTGAAAGAATTGTACAGTGAACACCTATCTAATATTCTGCTAGGTTCACCAGTTATAATATTTTCTTGTGAGGTAGAAAAACTTAGTATATCACAATTTGATACAAAAGATAAAACTTTGAACAAAACTAAAAAAATACTTTTAGGAACCATTTGGGAAAAGTCAAACTTGAAATGAGTGAGCTATTATTAGAAAATCATTATTCATATTAGATGTGGTAATGATGGCGGTTATGTTAAAAAATTCCTAATCTATTAAAGATCAGCAAGGTAACATGGGGTTTTCATCAGCAGAAAAGGGATAGGACAATATGAATGGCAAAAGTTTGATAGTTGTTGAAGTCAGCTGATGGGTTTATGAAAGTATATTGTACACTTCTCTATTTTTATGTATGTTTGGTTCATTACTTAAGAGATTAAAAATATATAAAACACATTGATAAAACGCATTTTTGACATAAAAATGAACTAGAAGAGTAACTTGTATGTGAAAGTTGTCTAGTATCCAAAACTTCTGTTACTCTCCAGAGTTCTTTTAGTATAGTGTCAAGATACATATTTCAAAGAAATTTATTTATAAACATCATTAGAGAGTTCTTAGCAAAATTTAAAAAATACTTTATTTTCGCTTCTGACTCTCTTAAAAATAATCTCACATTTTAGAGTTATCAAGAAATAATCGTGCCCTTACAGTATTTAAAAACTGATCTTTTAAGTATGACAGAAAGCTAGCTATGACAATGGAAAAATTCTGTACAAATTACAAAACTGTTTAATTCAAACCACCACTCACAATTGTTGACCACTATTGTTAAGATTTCTTGCTTTCAATCAGCTATTGTGTAAAATTGTGTGTAATCTTTCCTATGATTACAGCACTAATGCATTATTAATACTGCTTTACTATGATTCCAAGAGATAAAAACAATGGCCTCTCTTTTGATTTTTATCCAGCAGCTGTATTCTGGCCACAGGTGCTGGAAGCCATCATAGTAGTAAAACTATGAAAGTGGTATGAAGGTAGTTTGAATCTAGAAAACAAAGTTAATAGATGACTTAGTTGCTCTCTATGTTAAGAATGTTTTAATTTTCTTTGATTTTGATGTCAGTTGATTGTTTACAAGACTATCCATGTGGTTAAACAATTTTTAACCCAAGGTACATATCAGGATATCTGGGGAGCTATTCCCAAAATATCTTTGTTGGACTCTGCTCTTGATCCTCTGAATCAGAACTTCTGGAAAGAATAGGATCCAAACAGATACTTTGAAAAGGTTTATGATGAAAACTTTTATTTAAGAGTGACTGATCTAAGAGTGTCAGAATTCTTTAATGTATCCAAGCAAGTAATAAAAGTGCAGGGATTTTCAGTCTTCTGTCTTTTTAAACTGATAAAGGGCAGTTTCCTGTTGCCTATAACTCCTTCCTTAATCCTGTCTCTCTGGAATAAGTAAATCACTCAGAATTGCAATGGATAGCCATTAAATTGTTTTTAGCAAGCAATTGATGCGATGTCATTTGTGTCCTACTTATTAGTAGCACAATTGTGTCACACCTCAGAATGATCTCAGTAACTCCCCACTTGGTTTCAGTAACTCCCTGCTGTAGACAACCTTATTAGACCTCTTCATTGGGTGACCTGTTCTTGCCTAATCCAACACTACCTATTATTATTGTTTTGTATTAACAATAATCTGTTGAGATACTAATTTCATCATTTTAAAGTTTATACACAAAAATTCTCAATTTCTTTATATTGCCTTTGATGTAAACGTTGCTAGAGTTTACTCCTGCATGTCTTCTGTTTTCTAATTTTTTCTTTTGTGTTACTTAAACACTGCAATGTTACAATTCAAACTTTACAGGCAGTGCCCTTCTCTTTCTTATGCCTTTGTAAAACTTAAGCAGCTTTATTTTTTCACATACAAGTTTAAAAAAACAAATTATTTGGAGTTTATTGGAAAAATAATACAGCACAAACATTTAAAATCTAAGCGTTAACAACTTAGTGTTTACACTTTCAGATGTTTTGCTCTGTTTATTCTAACACACTCATATTTCTTCCATGAATAAGATTAGATCAGTCTGCTGCAGTTGTTTTTTTTCACTTAAAAATATAATCTAACTCTTTAAATGACTGTGTACCAATTGTTGACTGCTAATTTGATTAACTAATCCCCTTGATGAATTTTTAATTTTTAGTTTCTTTTTTTCTATGTGCTTCCTTTTTTTCTCCTAGACAGTTAATCTTACTGCACCTATAGCATATTTTAAAGGAACAAAATAATTTGGGTCAGAGAGGGGCTACACTTAAAATTTTAGAAGATATTGCTAAATTCTGTTCCAGTAAAAGAAGAAAACTGAGGGAGGACTAACCTACCCAAAAATTCATGCTTTCTTTTCTTCTTTCTCTTTCTCAAGAGGTAAATACTTTTAAATAGATAGGGTTTTTAAATTAGGAGTGGATTTTTAACTTTGTTAAGTGATTTTTTAATCTTCTGAGACTGTCATAACCAATTTGGGCTGCGATAGCAGAATATCATTAGCTTGATGACTTAAGCAGCAAACATTTATTTCACAGTTTTGGAGGCTGGAACAAAGCGTCAGCATAGTTGGGTTCTTGATGAAGATGTTTATCCTGGTTTACAGAGAGCGCTCTGGTTCCTTCATCTTCTTATAAGGACACTAATTCCATAATGGGGGCTCCCAACAATCCAGTCTAACCCTAATTACCTCCCAAAGGACCTACCTCCAGATACCACATTACATTGGAAATTAGGGTTTCAACATAGGGATTTTGGTGTCATACAAATATTCAGTCTGAAGCAAATAGTCATGTTACTTTTCTTACTTGACCTATACCACTGTAAATTAAATTAATGGATTCCTTAACATTTAAATATTATAGTTTTGTAGTGATCTTCATTTGGCCATAATTTTTTAAAGCACAGCTGGATTTTGTCAATATTTTATGATTTTTTTCATCAGTATTCACAGGTTATAATGAGCTGTTGCTCTTAAATTGGTAATATTTTTTAAAATGAAAAAAAAAGTCTACTTCCTTATGCTCTGATGTAATTTGATTTTGAATTACTTGTTCTTGAAGTCTATATAATTCACCTAGACCGCACCTTTTGGACTGCCATTCTTTGGTAATTTGTTCTGTCAAAAAGTATCTGTTATAGGTTGAATTGTCTCTCCACTCTCCTGAAATATTAACCCTCAGTATCTAGAATGCGTTGAAATCCTAATCCTCAGTATCTAGAATGTGATCTTATGTGGAAACAGGGTCTTTGCAAATATGTATGTATGTATGTATGTATGTGTGTATATATATGTATATATAATTAAGATGTGGTCGTACTGGAGTAGGGTGTACTCTTAATCCATTATTACTGGTATACTTATAAGAAATAAGACGACAATGTGAAGACAGACTCACAGGAAGAAGATAGCCACAAAATGATGGAGGTAGAAACGAGTAATGCAGCTGATGGCCAACAATTGATAGCTACCACCAGAAGCTAGAAGGAGCAAGGAAAGATTCTCCCCTATAGGTTTCAGAGGGAGCATGGTCTTGCCAACACCTTGATTTCAGGTTCTAGAACTGTGAGGGAATAAATTTGTTGTTTTAAGCCACCGAGTTGGTGGTAATTGTTTTGGAAGCCCTAGGAAACGAATACAGTATATATGTATTTTGTTTAGGCTTTCAAATTTGTACTACATAAAGGTCATGCAAAATATTGTGGCTTTTTGGTCTTCTTCATTTTTAATTTTTTTCATTCTAAATTTTTTGATTGATGGCTTTCCCTTTTTATTTTGTCAATATTGTGGCAATGATATTTTTTTATCTACTTCCCCAAATTTGTTCTTGAGTATATCAATTCTATTTTTTATTATTGTCGTCATAATTGTATCTTTCTACTTTTCTTAGAATAAAAAGTATATCTAACTTTTAAAATTAATTTGCATTCTTTCATTTAATCTTCAATATAGTCTTTAAGAGTGTTTTTCTTTGAGTTTAGCTTTTGTTGGATTTCACCTTTTGAGAACAAAAACTTTTTGTCATTATTTGCCATATTTTGTTGCTGTATAGTGTTGATTTTTCTCTTTAAATCAAAATGTTTAAGAGAAGGTAAAACTATTGCAAAGTGATTGTTTTTTTGTTTGTTTCTATTTTTAATTTCATTACATTGAGTTCAATCATTGTGATAAGTTCTATTTTCATTTTATGACCTTCCGAATTTTCTTTGTGGCTTAATGAATCAGTTTTTAAAAGAAGTGTATGGATGTTTTAATAGAATGTATAGATTCTTGTGGGATCTAAATCTTTCTTGGTATTTATATGTCTATTGGATCAGTCTTACTTAGTTGCTCTCTTTGAGAGGTTACAAATTGACTAACATGGTCTTACTTGGTTCATAGATACTTATTTTTGTCTTCCATTCATTGTGTTGGTCTGCATAATGTTAAAAATTAACAGTGATTTAAAACTTGGCAATACTTAAAAATTCAGAGATTTTTATATGGACATGAATTTCTAGTTTCCTCAGAAGGCCTTATTGCAGCTTCTCAATTATTTCTTCCTCTTGCTTCCAGGCTTTGAACAAACTGTTCCTTTGCCTGGAAGACTTGCTCTACTTTGTCCTAACTGCTCCTTTTCATCTTTTCTGTGTTAACATTACCACCATCCAGAAATCTTCCTTTACCTCCTCACTAGCTAAAGATGTAAGAATAGGAAATAAGCAGATGAAAAGATGCTCAACTTCTGTGGACATTAGGGAATGCAAATTAAAGCCATACCGAGATGCCATTACATACAGAGTATAATGACTAAAATGAAACAGATTGACTATAGTTTGGCAAAATGTGGTGCAAATAGAATTCTCATATACTGCTATGTGTGGTATATAGATATGTAAATGGAAATTTAAATATGGATTTATAAAATGACAAAACTACTTTGAAAAAAAGTTTGGCAGTTTCTTAAAAATTTAAACATACACTTAACTGTATAATGCAGGCATTCCACTTCTCATTATTTACCCATGAGTTAAGCAAATGTATGTATAAAGATTTATGCATGAATGTTTGTAACAACTTTTTAATAGGTGAAAACTCCAAAAGCCCATCAACAGGTTGAGTGAATAAAGTAGTATACTCTTAAAATGGAATCCTACAGAGTAACAAAAAGGAATGAACTATTGATATATGCTACAACATGGATCTCAAAATAAGTATGTTGAGTAAAAGAACTCAGATCAATGGGCCTCCCTGGTGGCACAGCGGTTAAGCGCTGAGCTGTCGGCAGCAGCGATGCGAGTTCGAAGCCCAGCCTGGGAGAATCCCACATGGTGCGGCAGACCTCTCCTGCCTTGCCCACTGCTCCCCTCAGCAGTGTATTTCTGATCTGCCTGTTCTGCTCTCCACTCTGTCTCTGGTGAAGCCTCTCACCACTCCACACCTCTGGCCTGTACCCCAGCTGTATGTATAAATAAATAAACCTTTTAAAAAAAAAAGAAAGGTTTATTAAAAAAAAAAAGAACTCAGATCAAGATGAATACATACTATCTTATTGCATTTGTGTAAAATTCTTGGAAATTTAAATTTTTGTGTAGTGACAGAAAGTGGCTATGGGAGGAGGGGCAGGAGGCAGAGATTACAAAAGGGCAAAAGAAGAGCATGGTGGGGGTGTGTGTGACGTGTTTTATCTTGATTATGGTGATGGCTTCATGAGTATATACATATGTTAAAATTGATCAAATTGTAGCCTTTAAGTATGCGCAGTTTATTGTATGTCAGTTACATCTTAATAAAATTGTTAACAACTTAGAGAATGTGTTTAGACTACCATTATTGTTGCTTCCTAGCCTACATTAGTGAGGAATCTCTGCTTTTCTGAAGTCATAGGCAAATCCTTCTTGTTGTTTACAATATTTCCGTCAGGCCCGTGGCATCCAATGGTACACTTCCAGCTCTTCTCTGCAGAAGTTTCCTCATTCCACAATGTAAAACAAGCCAAGACAACTATCAAATGACTTGTATCTTTTACAGGAGGGTGAGAGAGTGGTGATGAAACACAGGACACACTCACCTTGGCCAGCTGTCAGTGACAGTGCAGCTACTTGGCAATTGTAGTGTTCTGCTCTGTTACCATGGATCACTTCAACTAAATGACAATTTTTAATGTCTTAGTTAGAGAAGTCAGATAACCAATCCACAAAGTCCCTTACTTTCCATAAGATAGTTATCAACTTTCAGAGTGGTATCCTTTGAAGACTTGCTTAATAGGCTAGAGGTCAGGGTAAAACACTAGTTCCTCTTTTATTTGAAAGTGATATTGACAATTTTTTCTAAAGAAATCTCTTCTCCTTGGTTTATATCGCCTCTTTAGATCTTCCAAATCCTCCTTATTTCCACCTTTAAAAAAAAAAGAAGGTGGGTGACCAGCTAAGTTGTAAAACTGCTTTTTATTTATTTATTTTTTGGCCACTTCCTTGGCAAGTCTTGTTTATGTAATCTAGAACTTCACTTTGCATTGTGAAAATAGTTTAAAGATAATGCCTTTTAGCCTTAGCTAAAAATGTGATGGGGATTTTGTTTGTGAATTATATAATATGCTGTTAACATATTGTATTTTCTGAATTCTGATAGAATGAAAAAATCTGTACTTTGCTTGAGATTAGTAAAATTGTCCAAGTTTCACTTTTCATTTTGTCCTTACATCGTGGTATTGGATATATATTCTAACCTATGGTTGGGACTGTAGTCATTTCCTAGTTTAATAATAATAGGTGGCATTTCCTATTAGTATTTTTTTCTTTTTATACATATTTGTATGTTTTAGGGAAGAAAGTAAATGTGCCTATTCTGCCTCTCCTCCAACCCCTCCAAAAAACCTTGAAGTCTCCTTGTTCAGTCATTCATTCATCCCTTCATTCCAGCCTCACTGACTACCATCTTCTCTAGACTGTAGAATTTCTTGGTAATAATTATTCTTTACTCTTATTGGATGTCTTATTCTTTTGCATATAATTCTTTTTAAATACCTCATGGAATTGACTTGATTTTTTATATTCTTTACAAGGAAGAGTAAAAAGGGCTTATTATCTTTGACATCCCCTTAGAGATTTTAAGATTCTTACGATTCCTTTGGTAGAAGTAGGGTGGAATGTGTCAGATTTAAAGTGGTTGGCAGTATGATGTGACACATTGATAACAGTAAAGATTAGACCACAGTGTATATTGACGCCATTCTATTGTCTGGATGCTCTTCATTTTAACACTTTATTTTTACCAAGGAATGTTGTCCTATTACTGCCTGCCTCCTGTAATTGGTTTATTACTGCTGGAATAATGGGTAATGCAGGAATGGTAATTTCATTTATTAACAGTCTCATTTTATTAGGTGTTTCGTGTTCTCTGCTTTATATAATGCAATGGTGAGTTATCAAAGTAGTAAATTGATCAGAAATGTCAATAAATTTACTTGAACTCCAGGCTAATTGATTAATTCTGGGTGTATATTCTTCTTCGTTTTAACTGTAGGCTGAAAAAATGTAATTTGAATGATGAAAGAGGAGTTTTGGTTATATTTGCTGTGCAAAGAGCTAATCTGTCCTTTTGACATAGACCTGACTCTGGAAACTAAGTAAAACATTTAAGACATACCAGAATGTTGTCAGAGTGAAATAGAAAGAAAAATAGGAAACAGTGCTTGCTTTTTTTTTTTTTTTAAAGATTTCATTTTATTTATGTATACATACAGGAACTGGGGTGTAGGCTGGAGGTGTGGGTTCAGGGGAGGGTGAGAGGATTCACCAGAGACAGAGTGAGGAGCAGAACAGGCAGATCGACTGAAATACACTGTTGACAGGAGCAGCGGGTGAGACAGGAGAGGTCTGCTGTGCCATGTGGGAAGCTCCCTGGTCGGGGATTGAACTTGTGCTGCAGTGGCTGGGAGCTTGATAGCGCTGAGCATTACCCCTGCACCACCAGGGAGGCCCGGTGCTATCTTTTTGCCTTGCCTACACCAATACTAGTTGGCTCTAACAGTCTTAATAACAGGGAATTTTGTGTGTGATATGTTTTTTAATGATCAGTGTAATTAAAAGATCATGAGTGTTTGAGAATGTAACCATTGAGCAAAAGAAGAAAAAGCAGCATAGTTAGCCTTTTCACCCTCGAATGAACATTGTAGCACAAAAATCGTTCCAGATGGTTCACTGAAAGATTTTCTTGAGTTTTCTATAATAATTTATTCCAGACTTAGTGAAATTCCTCTTAAACAAGGACACATTTTTGTGGCATGACTCTGTTTGTGTGTATTTTTTGAAAACAAATATATGTTAACACACTGTATGTGGGAAACGTATTTATACGTTTTACGTTGACTGGTAGTAGAGCACGGGACATGTATTAATACGTTTTTTATAGACTAGCGGTAGAATGCGGGTAATGTATAAATATGTTTATTTTTATACTTTTCTTTATACTTAAAAAATTAGCAAAAATGGCCCGTGCCACCTGTTAGCACGTGATAAAAACTACCCACAAACTCAATGTGCTAATTTGTAAGACAACTTAGTATTTCAAAATTAAGTATTTCAAAATTAATTAGTCAGAAACATTTTTAGATCGAAAGTTATGGTAGATGGATTCTGACTGAAGCAGGGTTCTTTTTCTTTTCCTTCCATGATTGGTTCTCTTCTCCCAAGTTCATGGCTGTGTCATTTTTTCTGCTATTTACTTGGAAATGTCTCTTATTTTTCTTGAGCAATTTAGCTTATTGAGCATGGTCAGAGGTGAGTGTATTTCCTGACCATGTTTCTGTATACCTTTTTCAGTGTATATATTTAGGTCAGGTTAAATATAAAGCACTTTGTTATATAAAGCATTTAATTCATTAATGAAAATTAAAATAATTCACAAAAGCCTTTAAAATATTTATATATATTAAATAGTTAATTAACTTTCTTTAATACCAATAAGCAGATAGAAATAAAATTTTTTTGAGAGGGAATGCCATTTAAATTAATAACAAAAGGTATAAAATAAATAGAATGAAGTCAGTACAAAATATGTGGGAATTTATAATTATAAAACAATTAAAAACTTCATGACAAAAAGGAGATGCAACATTGTAAAAGCATAGATTTTTCTTAAATTTATAAATTTAAATGTAGTATCAACCACGGAGATGGATCACGGGTGAATTGGTGGTTGGTTACCCAAGGGGAATACAAAATGTAAAAGATATAAGTAACAATAAAAATGTATATATTAAAAAACATAAATGCAGTGTCAGTGTTTGTAAATGTTAGTAAACCTAGGAGCAAATGTGTGAGACTCACCAAGAAAATTTTGAAAAAGACCAATGAGACTGATGGTCCCCTATTAGATTTTAAAATGTATTATTGGAGTACTGAGATGAAATAGTGTACTTCTGGAGCCCAGTACTGAGAAATGAAAGGAATAAAAGTTTTAAATGTATGTAATAGTTCAGAGTATCATAAAGGCAGTAAAATCACAGGGAAAAGGATTCTTACTTGAGAAATAATGAGGGACAGCTTGCTCACTATATGGTGAAAAAGAAGGTGGGATATGTACACTTCCCCAGAATAAAATTTAGGTGTAGTAATACTTTGCATTGTAAAATTAAGTGTACTAATAGACAATAGACATGAAATACATATTAAGTAGGGGTCAGGATAATTTTCTTAAAGGTCAAAAGCCTTAAAAATAGACTTAACTATATAAAAATATTTCCCCTCTATAAGTGAAAGATGGAGAAATATTTGGAAGATTTGAAAGAAGTTTCTAATCCTATATTTTTAGAAAGCTCTTAAAAATGACCTGCAGGAGCTTCTGGCTTGGTGAACATGTTGAGACTTAGGGAGGACGGGACACTCATGGAGCATGGGTGCTCTTTGTCCCCTCCAGTATACCTTGTTGTAAGCATTTCTTCTACCTGGCTGTTCTTGAGTTAAACGTGTTTCTACTGGATCTTGGGAATGCCCATGCTAATCTGTATTCTATTTAGATAACCTGTACAAGTGTGTGTAATTTGATCAAAGAATTTGTTTGGTCTGAAGCGGAAAAGGTACTCATCTAGAAACTGGAGACATAATACCACCTCAGATATTTGAAAATGTCTATGTAATCTTCTAATTGGTAAAAGTACACTCTGTATAACATTTCTTTCCCATCCTCTTACCAAAGGAGGGCCCTTCTGACCATTTAAAAACAAATCCAAAGTTGTTATGAGCCTGCATATTTCATGTCTTCTCCTTTGTTTGGTATTATGAGATCTTAAAACTTCTATTGGTCTAATTGGTGTGAAATGATACCTTGTGATTTTAAATTTATTTCTTAATTGCTGTTGAACATCTTTTCATTTCATTTCATTTTTTAAAAGATTTATTTATTTATGCATACAAGAGCTGGGGTGCAGGCCAGCGGCGTGGGGGAGGTGTGTGAGACAGGATTCACCAGAGACAGAGTGGGGAGTAGAAAAGGAAGATCTACTGAAGTACACTGCTGAGGGGAGCAGCAGGCGAGGCAGGAGAGGTCTGCTGTGCCATGTGGGAAGCTCCCTGGCCCGGGATCTACTTGTGCTGCAGTGGCTGCTGATAGCTTCATAGTGCTGAGACTTAACCCTTGTGCCACCAGGGAGGCCCACATCTTTTCATTTTTTTTTTTAAGATTTATTTGTTTATGCATACAAGCTGGGGTACAGGCCAGAGGCATGGGGCGGCGGGAGCGTTCACCAGAGACAGAGTGGGGAGCAGAACAGGCAGATCAACTGAAATACTCTGCTTAGGGGAGCAGCAGGCAAGGCAGGAGAGGTCTGGTCTGCTCAGGAGAGGTCTGCTGCACCGTGTGGGAATCTCCCCGGCTCGGCATTGAACTTGCTTCACTGCTGCCTGTGGCTCCACAGCGCAGCGCTTAACCGCTGCGCCACCATGGAGGCCCTCATTTTAATTGTCCATTTTGTTCCCTTGTCTTTATTCTTTCTTTCTTTCTTCCCTTTCCCTTTTTCTGCCTATTCATACCCCTGCCCCAATTTTCTATGGACTTATTTGTCTATTGCTTCTTGATTTGTAGAATTTTTGTATAGGCCCAACAATCCTTTGTCAGTGAAAATCTCTCTTCCCAATTTGGTTTATTTTCACTTTTTTGCCTTTTTTTTTTTAATAACCCTGAAACATCTTTTATGACACAAGACTTTAAAAGTTTACTGCTTTATAAGTTATACATATCATTTTGCATATATACCCCTATCTTATTTTTTAAAGAAAGTTATTTTTATCTTTCACGTATAGTCAGATTTATCAAGTCAATGATAGTGAATCTACATTTGAAAAATAGTTTAACATTATGAATGATGGTACATCAGCACATCTTTTTAGTAGATTTTATTTTTAGAGCAATTTTAAGTTCATAGTAAACTTGAGCAGAAAGTACAGAGAATTCCTATATATATCCTGGCCCACACTTACCCACTGTCAATATTAGATATATTTGTTATAGTTGATGAACCTGCATTGTACACTGATGTCCGTAGTGTGCATTAGACTTCACTCTTGGTGTTGTGTATTCTGTTGGCTTTGACAAATATATAATGAAATGCATACATCATTGTAATAACATCCAAATAGTTTCACTGCCTTAAAAATTCTCAGTGCTCTGATGATTTATCCCCTCTCCCTCTAACGCCCGGCTACCACTGGTCTTTTTAACGTGTCCATAGTTTTGCCTTTTCCGTAATATCATGTAGTTGAAATCATAGTGTGTAACCTTTCCCAGTTGGTTTCTTTTACTTAGTAATATGCATTTAGGATTCCTTCATGTCTTTGGCCTCCCTGGTGGCGCAACGGGTTAAGCGCAGCACTGTGGAACTGTCAGCAGTTGTGGTTTGAGTTCGATGCCAGGCCAGGGAAAATCCACATGGCGCAGCAGACCTCTCTTGCCTCTCCCGCCGCTCCCCTAAACACTGTTTTTTCTGTCACTCTGCCTGTTCTGCTCCCCACTCTGTCTCTGGTGAATTCTCTCACTGCCCTACACCTATGGCCTGCACACCAGCTTGTATGCAAAAATAAAAAAAATAAATGTTTAAAAAAAAAAGATTCCTTCATGTCTTTTCATGCTTGATAACTCACTCCATTTTAGTGTTGAATAATATTTATTACCTTAATGCCCTTCTGTTATCCATTCACTTACTGAAGCACATCCTGGATGCTTCCAAGTTTTAGCAATTATGAATGAAACTGTTAAATACATCCCTGTGCAGGTTTCTTATAGACATAAGTTTCCTTCCTTTGGGTAAAAACTAAGCAGCACAATTGCTTGTTCATAAAACAGATTGTATGGTAAGAATATGTTCAATTTTGCAAGAACCCTATGAACTGCCTTCTAAAGTGGTTGCACAATTTTACATCCCCACCAGTGAGGAATGAGAGTTGTTATTGCTCCATATTTTCACCATTATTTGATGGTGTTGGTGTTTTGAATTTTGGCCATTCTAATAGAAGGATAGTGGTTTCTCATTGTTTTAATTTGCAGTTCCCTAATGATTTGATATGATATTCTTTAAGGATATGGGTTGGAACAACTTTTCATATACTTATTTACCATCTGTCTTCTTAGGCCCATTTTTAAAAATTGGGTTGTTTTCTATTGTTGAGTTTTGAGAATTCTTTGTGTATTTTGAATGACAGTCCTTTATCAGATAAGTATTTTGTAAATATTTTCTCCCAGTCTGAGGCTTGTGTTTGCATTCCTTTAAACCATTTTACTTTGAAATAAATATTAGGCATTTTTATCTTTGGTATATAATATTCTAGTTAATTGATTAGTATCCTACTATTACAGATCAGACTTGTGATGTGTCCACCAAGTAAAATAAAGCAGAATCAGTAACATCTCTTTATTAATTGTCTTACCACCACATAGATCCCCAAAGAGCAGGGACTCCTAATTTTTTCACCATATCCTAAGTCCCTTGTACAGTGCCTGGCATCCAATAAATGTTAAAAATTAACAAAAATTTAATGTTTACTAATAGTATATGGTATATGTAATATATAGTATATAAGCTATTTTTTGAAAAAATTGAACTGACTTTGAAGACATTCGTTATAGTCTACATTTGTTATTATTTCCAGGATCGATTTTATAGAGACTTTTTATAAAGGCTTGCATAGATCAAAAGGGCTTAAATCTTTGCTTATTATTAACTACTACTCAGCATTTCACATTTCATTTTCTGAACAATTAGTTATAGTACCTTAATAGAGGAAACGTATTCTTACTTTTTTAGCAAGGTACAAATTCTTAAATGTTTGAACAGTAGGTCTATCTAATATATGATGTAATTGTTTACCATTGACACAGCTTTAAAAATAATTGATATCCACTGTGATTTTTTTTAGGTTAAAAAAACCCTTTACTCAGCAATAAAGGCTAAAAAGAGTGTAGACTGATTTGAACAGCTAAGTTGTACAAGAATTTGTCATGTCCTCCAAGAACTGGATTCTTACCAGATGAAAAACAGCATGTGCTCTCTCTAGAGTTTACAAGGGGCTCTGTTTAAATCAGTTAACATTAAAAGATCTGCTTCCAGGTTCTCAGTTTGATATATTGATATTCACCATTGTATCTTGTTTCTTCAAACCTCTAATTTCAGCTTGGAGTTGAGCAGATATGTGACTTTTATAGTTTCTCTGAAATCATTCCTCACCCCAGACAAGGTGCTGGACTGTGAGCAAACAAGCTGGTTGCTGGTAATAGTACCTTTTAACTAGAGGCTTTTGAGTAGTATACAGAAACAAGCTCCTCCACTCAACTTCTTTTCTTTATTTTTTCATTGTTATTTATGTCTTTTACATGTGTATTTCCCTTGGGTAGCCCACCACTGACTCACCCATGACCCATCACCATAATCCCTTATGCTCTTTTCTACCTCATTTTGAGCCCTTATCCTCCTGCTCCCTCACTGAGTGGTTCTCTCTTGTTTGGTTCCCCTATATTCCTGTTGTAAGTGTAACCATTCGATGTTTTTGGAGTTTAAGACCCTGTGAGTAGTTCAACAGGCATGGTAAGACATGAATGTGTCATCATCAGGACAACCTTATTCATCCTGAGAAGTAGCTGAACTCCTCAAGACTGGTAATGAATTGCCAGAGCTAAAAAAGGGAGGCCTTATGTATATTATATATATGTATAGTTTCTTGTTTTAAAATGTTAAGTGTTTTATAGGAAAGTGTTCAGTTTTTGCGTTGAAATATTTTTTATTTTTGCCCTTGAAGGTAGTGACTTTTCTCATAACTTACTGCCTTAGAGTCACCTAGTAGCTTGTTAAAATTATACATTCCTCAAATGTGGAGATTAAGATTATGTCAGAGTGAGTGGGATAGTAGTTTCTTTTGACATTCTCTTTATTTGTTTTGAGATAGGTATGGCTGCCACTATTCCAGGAGTCTTTCTTATTGGCATCTTTATATATCCTAGAGTTAAGTGATTGTCATATACACATGTATCTCCATTTCTTTCCTTCTGTTTTTTTTTTTTTTTTAATACAAGCTGGGGTACAAGCCAGAGACTTGGGGCGGCGAGAGGGTCCACCAGAGACAGAGTGGGGAGCAAAACAGGCAGATCAGAAATACGTGGCTGAGGGGAGCAGCGGGCGAGGCAGGAGAGGTCTGCCGCGCCATGTGGGACTCTCCCCGGCTGGGCATCGAACTCGCTGCTGGCAGCTCCACAGTGCAGCACTCAACCGCTGCGCCACCAGGGAGGCCCTCCATTTCTTATGGCATTAAATGGAAACAAATTCATAGTAGACTTATCAGCAGTTATTTTGGGACAGCAGCAGATTTCTTGACACAGATTTAGTTATGCTGCCAGTCATACCATGGGACACCAAAGATTCAAGCGGATTTCTATGTGAAAGTTTAAGTAGCAGTTTGTATTTCTTTTCCCTTGAATTGTGTTAAAAACAAAATATTTTGAGGGCCTCCCTGGTGGCGCAGCGGTTGAGTGCTGCGCTGTGTAGTTGTCGGCAGCGCGCGATGCGAGTTCGATGCCCAGCCAGGGAGAGTCCCACATGGTGCGGCAGACCTCTCCTGCCTCGC
Organism: Scalopus aquaticus; assembly: GCA_004024925.1. NCBI lineage: Eukaryota > Metazoa > Chordata > Mammalia > Eulipotyphla > Talpidae > Scalopus > Scalopus aquaticus. Next base: position 75,468 of record PVIJ01003944.1, on the reverse strand, counting down.
CCGCTGCTCCCCTCAGCAGTGTACTTTGATCTGCCTGTTCTGCTCCCCACTCTGTCTCTGGTGAACCCTCTCGCCGCCCCACGCCTCTGGCCTGTATCCCCAGCTTGTGTGTATAAATAAATAAATCTTAAAAAAAAAAACCTAAAATATTTTGAAATTCACAGGGTGTCTTAATTTGTGCTTACCCGGAAGTGTTGCATTGGCAGTTTTATGAAGGTAAAAATATCACCATTATCTACTTAGGCCTATTTAGTTCTTCAGGTAAATCATTTGATGTCTTAGAATAATTTGTTGTTGTTTAATTGATAGTATTAGGCATCACCAGGCATTTGCAGTGAGGGTGATTTAGATTGGCAGTTGTTGGTAAACATACATTGTATCTGTAGTCTATTCTTAGCTACTACAAATCAGTGGATTAGATCTAGCGATGAACTGTGGAATATGAATAAATAATAGCAGAAATACTCATTATTGAAGTAGTGCAATCTCTTGCTAAAATTGAAGTATAAAAGCAAAAAATTTGAAGTATGAAAATCCATGGCTCTTCAGCAACATAGTTAAATATGATTGCATTAGGGCTACTACACTAGTCAGAAATAATCCAATCTTCCAGTTTTTTTTGTTTTTTTTTTAGAATTTATCAGCAAAGAGTAACAGTCATTGTAGGTATACAAAATGAATCATAACGTTGGAATATAATCAATCTAAATTTTGTAGAAAGACATGAAAGCATAGACAGATCTTGCTTTGTACCTTTTTTCGGTGTCAGAACTAGATTAGCAGTCCTTGTATTTGTGGGAGTTAGATTGTATTTTATAAGAGTTGTAATGGTTGTAAATAAAAGAGTAGTAGTAGTAGAACTTTTGCTCCAGACTTCCAGAAAAAATATGCAGCCCCCTCCACCCCTTATCTAATTAATTAACTTTAGATTCCAGGAAGGAGTTGAGCATAGAAAGGGAAGAGGCGATTCTAGCTTCTTGTTTTCTTTGTTGATTACTAATATGCATGTTCAGAGTTTCTTGTTGGGATATTTTTTTTTCTCATTTAATTTCATGTGCCTTAAATTTTTGGAAAACTTTTCAGACTTCTATTTAAAAAAAAATTAAATTAATCTTGCATTAGGAACACATTCTTCATTTATCAAAGTATCAGTTCCAAATAGTTTTCCAACATTTAAAAACTTGTTTTTTAGCATTTTGAATTGTTGCAAAATTGATGTTTATTCTTAGTCCTTACCTTATTTGAATTATCAGTAGCTTTTGACATAGCTGGTCATGCCTTCCTCTTTGGTACACTTTTCTGCAGGTCTTTTGTACCATACTCTCCTGGGTTTCATTTTAACTCATTCATTGCTCCTTTTCATTGAAATGCAGAAGGTGCTTCACTATCACAGGTTTAAAATCCTGAGATGGTTTGTGGCATGCACATTATCTTTTAAACATTAAGTCTGTTTATTAGTCTCTGAAATTTGTATTCTTCTGCATCCTGTTTACAGATCTTATAAAATTGTAGGGGTTTAATGGAGATGAAATACTTTTCTAAACATAGCTGCTCTACTTTCATTAAACAATTCTGACATTCAGTAATTTGCTAGGGTTTTTTTTCCAATTCAAGATACTGTGATTCTGGGATTGTTACTCATTTTTCCCTAATGTTTTTTCTCTTTATTATTTTGCATAACTGTTCTTTATTCTCTTAATATAGCAAGTGTATATCATGTATGAAAAATTTAAAGCACATTGAAAATGTAAGACAAAATCATTTTCATTATTTATCAATATAGATTTTTTTGTTGTTGTTAATGGAGCCGCCTGGGAAAGTTATAGGTGTGATTTGTTTAGCAGTCTACGATAAATCATGCATAGTTTCCTAAAAGGCCCTTCCTTGATTTGTAGGCTATCCTGTGCCTTTATACCATTTCCAGTACCTTAAAAGGATAATGGGAAAGAGCCATGAAAGGGGGAATAATCACAAAAGGTCTCTGATGATAATTTTTAACAGTTTTGTTTGGATCTGGCCCTCGGTGTCCCTACCATCTTGTTTCTTTCTCTTTGTGTGAGTCTGCTGATAGTCCCGTCTTACCTGAAATACGTGGTCATTCCACCAGTATTATCAGTTACAGTGTTTCTTTTATAGAAATCTCTACTCTCTCTGCTAATGAACCATGGGGTTTACGGTGCTCTCTTAAAGGTATTGCCCATCACCCCTCCACTAATGATAAGCATTGCTCGTTAAGTACTTTGGTGAAATGTTTTACTTTAACTTTTTGAAGTTAAAGTGATAACTTTTTTTTGAACAGTGATAATTTTTATTTTCCTATTGTGTAAAAACCTGCTATAGTGATAATAATTCTTAGGAATGAGCTTTGTAAAAAGTCAACTTATATATTTTTTGGAAGTCAGTCTGCCTGAATTGTGATTTCAAGACATAAATAGCTCTCTCTGTTTTATTTTTCTGGATCCAGTTGAAGGCACATGTAGTATATAAATTTCTAGTTTTTTCTCTTAACTTTAATTTTCTTCTCATTAAAGAAACCTTATACCTCATTAGGTAACTAGTACCTTCATTCTAGCTTTATAAACCCTTCTGTGAAAACTGGAAGTGACTGAATAAGCCAGTCCCAACATAATATACAGGCCATCTCTTCCACCACCTTCTTTCACAACACAGTAGAATAATGTTAACTCCCATTTATAATTACAGTGCTTTTCTCCCTGCTTGAATATGCTAACTCCTTAGACAAGAAATTCAGGCTGTTCTGGGAGAGAGTGAAATGGAAACAGCTTTCTAAACTAGTCTGATTTTTTTATGAGAAAAAAAAATTTCCTATCTAATCAAACAAAAACACTACTAGCATTCCCTTAGACAGATTTCCTCTATATAATGACTGTTTTCCACTGCACATGATAAACAAACAAAAACCCTTGTATATGGCTCTACTTTGTAGAACAGATTTTGGAAGTGAAGATGGAGGTCATATGCCTGTTATGGACAAAATCTGGAGCCCCAGCTGTACTTCTCCCTTTTCCCACCCCCACTTCTCTGTAGGATGATGATCTGGATAATATTTTAAGAGTTATCTTTTTCATAGTGAGCTTGAACTCAGAGTTATTGACATCTCATTCTGACTTGAAAGTGTAATATTTATTCACTTATTCCATACTGCTTGCAAATTAACCATGAGCTATGATTTGGTTGCTTTTTTAATTACACTCCTCTTCACCTTGATGGATTTACTTTATTTATTTTTTAAAGATTAATTTATTTATGCATACAATTGCTGGGTGTAGGCCAGAAGTATGGGGGAGGGTGAGAGGATTCGCCAGAGAGAGTTGGGAGCAAAACAGGCAGATCTTACTGAAATACATGCTGAAGGGAGCAGCGGGTGAGGCAGGAGACTGTCTGCTGCACCCTGTGGGAAGCTCCCTGGTTAGAGATCGAACTCAGGATCAAATTTGTGCTGTAGTGGCTGCTGATAGTTTCATAGGCTGAGACTTAACCTGTTGTGCCACCAGGGAGGCCCCTGATGGCTTTACTTTAGATATTGCTTATCAACAGGGGAAAACTTGAAGGGAGAAGAGTGTATGTTCCTTTAATTACATTTTTTTTTATATATAAAGTTCTTTTTTCTCTGGGAAGTAGCAGAATGATGTTTACAATATTTAAAAAGAAATATAATGGAGCTTATACAGAAAGATACATGTGTGGATATAAGATGAAATCTTTTTCCTCCTAAATTGTTAAACTGAACAAAAAACAAAAAAAAAGTCAAATCCCACAATTTCCATCAATATTCATTATTTTGTCTTTTAAGAAGTATGTAGACAGGCATTTGAGAGGGATGATACGCATTTTGATGAAGGTTTTCATGGTTTAAAGGTTTTTCTCGTTTTTCTCTGTTTATAAACACAAGTGAGGGCCTAGAGGACACCTTGCTTGGGAGAAGATAATCAAATTCATGTTGTAGCCTTCCTTTGAGTGCCTTTTCCCCCCCAGAACAGTAGATTAAGATCTGAAAGTGACGTTGAAGGATGTTCCATTCTGCTCCTTGATTTTTATGGAGGATAGAGCTGATGTCTGGAGACCGTAAACCATTTTCTCAAGGACCCATATTAGTTAAAATTTTGGTTCCTGAAGGTATCTCAGAAGGCATTGATTGCTGTCTTGGAATTTCTAGTCTGATTCCCCACTATTATCTTTCCTATCACAGGACTGAAGTTCATGTGGATCTTGCAAGGTTTGCTCAGTATACCAACCTGAGCAAATGGGAGCGGTTATAACATTTGTAAGATAGCATTTGGAAAAGGGCCTTTCAATTCCACTGACACGCTGATAAAGGCCCAGACTTTTTTTAAAAAAGGTGGCTTATTATTATTGTGTAATAAATGTACGTTCAAGCCTTAACTCTCCTATGTACTAATTACATAGAGAGAATAGACCTTGATAATCCTGGAAAACCAGATGGATTTTCAAATAATATTTTGTAACATTATATAGTCTATCTTGTCGATAGACTGAGTTATGAAGACGTTAGAAGATTTCACTGTGTATTTGACATACAGTTTCTGGAAAAGGGCAAGAGTGTTGAAGTGTTTTAAAGGAATTTTGACTGTATAGACCTCTTGTAACTTTCTTGGTTCCTTTATCAAGCCATTTCAAATTCTTGCTGGAAGTATAAGATAACTTAATCTTACTGCTTTCTTCTTTTTTTCCCCATAAAATGAAAATGAAATTGTATAGTTTCTTTAGCACTGATTATAGCTGACATTCTTTAGTGTCAGGAACTGTGCTAAGATTTTATATGTATGTCTCAAAATTTAATTGTTCACACATCTGTATGGGAGAGACTGTTATTACCTATACTTGATAGATGAAACACAAAGAAGTTGTCTGATGTCACACAGTAAATGAACAGCAAAATATGGACTCAAACACAAGTAGTAGCTTATAAAAACTACATTCCATTGCTTCTCTACATAACATTGTTACAAGACCCAATAGAAAGACCCAGAACTCACTGAACAAAGTAAGAGGCTTATTCACATTACAAAATCATTTAATTTTTTTAAAGAATAGGTTTTCAGAGTGTGTACTCTTCATGTTCTCTGTTCAAAAACCAAGAGTTTCCCCCCACCCCTTTCTTTTAACATCTCATTTGTATGAGGAGTTTTTGTCACCTAGTTTTGCCATCAGTGGGTCAGTGGGCTATCCCTGACCCAGGCATTATTCTTTCTTTGTAAAGAATAGCATGGTGTTGCCCACGGTAGATAAGGCTGTGGAACTGAAAGAGAAAGTTGGTCGGTGATCACAACCATGGACATTTATATAGGACATATAGGCAACTCCTCTGAATAGCTCAATGGTAATTCAATTTACATGCAACTTCTAGGAAAATATCTATTATATAAAACAAGGAATTTAAATGCTAAATTCTTTAGATGGTAGGTATGACATCCAGCTTCAAGTGATCTTTGTTTGAGGATAGTTGTCTTATTAGGGATTTTGACTGTCCTATTTTTACATTTTAGATTGTATTAACATGTGACTTAGTCCTAGATTATTAATTCCATTTTAAGGATCTTGTCAGGGTTGGAAGTAATTGTTTTGTTTTCTGTTATTTTTTCAGATCTCAAATAGATGGGTAAAATAATTCTTTATCACACTTCCTGTTTCTTTCAAATCATAAAATGTAATGCTCACTTTATGCATATTATTTAGTTATTTTAATGGATAATCTTTAAAAGCACTAGTTTCAAAGTTTATTTCTCTACCAGGGGTATGCAATTATCTGGGTGTGGAGAGTTCTATTTTTGTGCTTCTCAAAGAGCTTCATTTAATTCATGGCTTAACGTGATCACTGTGATTAAAAATGTCTCACTGTTAATAGTTGATGCTAGATTTTTTTCCTATTCTAGTTTTGTTTTTAGTTAACTGTTTCCTGGATTGATCATAAAAAACTGACATGAATAGATAAAAGGATGAAACTGTTATTAATAAAAATAGACTTTCTGAATTTCAGGCTTATTCATTTTCTTAAGGTTCAGTCATTGAGGGCTAAATTCTAAAAATTGTTTTCTTGTATCTATTTCATATATGAGAAAGAATTTTCACTTATGTTCTTATATATTTTTTCAATGTTATTTTTCTGGTATTCATAATAAGGAGTCAACAAAATTTTTATGTAAAAGGGCAAATAGTAGTAAATACTTTATATTTTTGGGCCATATGGTCTCAACTACTCAGCTCTGCTATTAATATAGCATGAAAGCTGCTATAGGCAATATGTAAATGAATGAGCTTCCCATAAAACTTTATTTATGGACACTGAAATTTGAATTTAATATATTTTCATGTGTCATACATTTTTTTTTTTTTTGCATTTTTAACCATTTAAAACATAAAGAACATTTTTTAGTTCACTGTTTAGAAGTGGGTTCTGGCTGCAGGCTGTAGTTTGCTGTGAGATTTTCTGACTGATGTCTTTATTCCCCCATTTTAAAAAATATATTTTTGCTACTTGTTTTCTCATGTAACTTAAGTTTTAATAATTGTTTATTATTTAAGTTTAAGCTATGGAGGGCTAGGGTTTAAAATACTGGCTACTTTAACAACTGTGCATATTTATAAAAGTTAAGCTCAATAAATATTTCAGAGATTTGGAAAGGAATAATAATGCTATCCAGTATTTGAAGGACTGTTGTATTGTTTTATTTCACTTTTTCATTCATTTATTAAATATGTTCCAGATTGGTTCACATGCATTAATGAATAGAAATAATAGGTGGCAAAATTCATCTCAGTATGCAGGGGTAAGAGAGGGGAGAAAGCAGTGCGTTTATTGTGTTGTTTATGTCGTAGTATATGGTCAATGATATAGTTCTTTAATTTTTACAACCCTTTAAAATAAACTTACATAAAATTTATTAGATTAAGTTAATTGAGCTGTGGAGCAGGATTTGAATTGAGACCATGCTCTTTCTACATAGTATTTTTCTTTTTATACTAAGAAATTTTCAGTAAATATCTATACTCTAGATACTTAATTGCTGCAAGTTTCCACACACATCTTAGATGACCAAACACAAATATTTTTTGAGATGAAATGTTGACTTGCAGGACGTCTAAGATAAACTTTCAGAATCTTTGAATATATGTTTACAAAGGGCTCCATTTTTAAATGATAATTCAAGCTTGTTTTCCCTCATTTTTGTATATAAATTCTTACCTCTGTTTAAAAGTGGTGTTTCACAAAAGTAAATTAGTAGAATTGTGCAGTGAAATAAGATAGAGGAATGTGTATGAAATTTCAATTAAACGATATGGCTGCCAGAAACCAGTAGATCCGCCTGTTCTGCTCCCCACTCTGTCTCTGGTGAATTATCTCACCTCCCCACACCTCTGGCCTACACCCAATCTTGTATGCATAAATAAATAAATCTTAAAAAAAAAAAAACAGTGCAAGTGAAGAGGTTTTGTGACAGTAAATAATTGTGGAGTTTCATTCTTGACTCAAAATTTTGAGTGTCCTGTTGTAGGGAGCTAAGACTGGTGAGAGCAGTGAATGATGATAGACATATGCATGAGGACTTTTAGGGGCCCTGGAGGAGTATGTAACCAGCATATGTTGACTGGGAGGTGATAGCTACACTTATTTCTGTTAGCTTTAAAAATTTTTAAATTCAGTTATTGCAAATCTTTAAAAAATTCAGGAGTATAAGTAGTAAAAAGTGCAAAGTCTTAAACTTACACTTTTACTTCCAAGCCCCATATTTTGAAGTGTTACAGTTAATAGACTGGTAAATATACTTCTAGGTTTTTATACCTATGCATGTATCAACATCTCTCTACTTCTCCCACCACCCCCAACACACACACAAAATTGGACTCATACTGAAATGGGGCTCTAGGAGGAGCTATTGGCGTCCAAAGGACAGTAGCCAATAGAGGACACAGCCTGTGGATTCTTCACCTGCTTGCACAATTGCAAGACCATTCAGACTCAGGGGACATAACAATGGGGTTTACTTAACAAAAGGGAAAAACAAAGCATCTCTAAACCACAAATGGCCAGCTATTTCTCCCTAGTTAGTGTCCACAGTGTCCAAAAGTCCTAAACAAAAGTTGCTCTTACAATATGGCGTTGTCCGGTCAACGAGGGCGTGCATCCCCTAGAAAGCCCAGGCCAGGATCCAGCTCACTGCAGCTGGAAGCGCTCACAGGCGGGCCGCTGAGATGACGCAGAGGCAGCCCACAGCTGGTCTGAAGGTTGGGATGCACAGACCTGGAGGTGATGCTGCCGGCCAGTTAACAGCTCTCAGGGGTGACCCGGACACAAAGTGCCAGTCACCCGTCAACAGTGCTGGGCGGCACTGGCCAGTGGTGTCGGTCACCCGGTCACTAGCATTGCAGATCTCTGTGAGTTAGTTGTTGGCCCACACCAGCAACAGCCCTGAGACACCAGGCCTGAGGCCTGGTGCTCCTTTCAGGTGATGTCAGAGACAGGATCGAGGCAGGCAGCTTCTGCAAAGCTCTTTGGTCTCTCTGTGAAGCTTTTTGTCTTCTCTTCCTCCTTCGGAGGTTGGCTGCTGGAAGCGTCTGAGAGCATCCAGTCCGAGTGAGCAAGTGTCCAGACTGAGTGAGTGAATGTCCAGTCCAAGTGAGTGAGTCTGTCTGAGCAAACAAGTCAGGCGAGTGCAGGAGTTCAGGAGTTCATGAGTGCGCCTCAGAGAGTTCAAGAGTCAGAGCGAGTCCAAGCTCAAGTTGTAACTCCAAGCAAGTGTCTGAGAGCCCAAGGGTGCAGCAGTGCAGGCCCTCTAAGCTGGTGTTCCGAGCCTGCTCCTGCTCTGACTTATAAACTCTTTTAAGAGTCTCCCACAAACCAGTCTGATTGGACCAGTTTCAGTCCTTTGTCTGATTGGACCATTTACCAGTCAGCTCTCAGCTCGCACCTGGTTGGTCCATTCCCTGATCCAACTCTATGGGCCTCTCTACTGCCTGCATGTGGAGTTAGCGCAGCATTGGAGCTGGACACATGGGGTGACATGCTAGGGGAACCAATGCTGTCCGCCATCACTGCTGGCCTCTGCCAGCAGCCTGAGCCCCAATGGGGCGTCTGGTGGTGGGTACTGCCATTTGCACTGTCTGAAAGTAGTGAAGGGGCTCCTGTTTTAATGCTATATTTTTGTAACTTGGTTTCCCCTCACTCTCTATGTAGTAGTCTATCATGTATTGTTGCCATGAAGTAAATATAGATCAATTTCGTGCAAAGGCTTGATGCCACACGTAATGGGATTGATGCACCATTTATTTGTTTCTTATTGCTCCAACTTACAGGTTTTTAACTTACTGCAAACAGCTGATATCCTTGTACCCACATCTTTGTTTTCTTTTGTGATTTAAGTTTTAACTGATGAGTAGCAGTAGGCAGATGAAGGAAGTGAGGATTAATTTGAAGGGAAAGTGTTTTTTAGGCTAAGGGAACAATATGTATTCTGAAAAACAGTTGAAGAAAATGACAAACTTGGTTAGGGGAGAAGCATTTCTGTTTCTACACTGGAAGTTTAGTACCTCCTGTTTTGTTTTTTAATCAGATTTTTAGTAATTTGCCATATGCTTACACCTATTTTCTTGAATTGAATGCTAGCATATTTCATTTTATGTAATAGACATCACTTTACTGAATATTTTGTAGTTATGTAATTTTCTTATTCTGGAGATCAGAAATGTTTTTCAATAGATGTTACCAGATGGCAAAGTAGAATCATGAACTGATAAAAATGATTATTTTGATGTCACTCAGGGTTAAATGGGTCATTCTGTATGTTTATTAATTAGGTATCAAATAGTTACTAAGTAGCGTAGGTGACTTAAAGTAGAAGAATGCATTTTGTTATATATTACTCTTTAATGTAAAATCTTATTATCCTTTAAAAGTTTTTTGGTTGTTACTATTTGATTATAGACAAGGTTCTGATTTTGTAATGTTTCTCTGTGTTATGATATCAAGTCCTAATTAATTAGTATGATAATTTTAGCATTTCCCTTTGTCAGTAAGAGTAACTGCTGATATCTTAAAATTAATTGGAAACAAAATGGTGCACTATACAATTTCTAAATGTGAAAGCTTTTCTTTTTGGTTGCTAAGGATGTTTTGCTATTTATTTCCATGTGCTTTGTTAAATAGAAATCTGAATCCTTGTGAGGCTCAACTTTTAAAATTTCTTACTCTTTAAAAAAAGACACATATTAAGTAGTTCATTAATTTGACTGCTATGAATGCATTGAGTAAATCAGCCTAATATGACTCTAAAATTCCTAAACAATAATTGTATTATCTGTTGTATTGCATGGCTGTATGAAGTATGAAGTGTTCATACTTCATGCTAAGGTAGTCATTACTTAATATGAAATGTAATTTTTTAAGCGTTCATATCTTATTTAGTTATTTTTCAAGGTGTATTAAAGTGTATATACTTAAATGCACAAAATAATTTTATTATAATTTTTTTTTAGGGCTGCTTTGGAAGAAGTAGAAGGAGATGTGGCAGAATTGGAACTAAAGCTTGATAAGGTAAATTTAACTTTTTAAAACATTAATTCTCATTTTTCATATATAATGGTTTATGTTACTTTTTTAAATCTCTATGAGGGTACATTAAGCAGCTTGTTGAAAATCTATGCCAGAGCAAGGGTCTGAATCTATTAAATCTCATTATAAATCCTTTTTGTTGTTGAAAGTTTGTTTCCTTGTCTAGCAGAAATACTGCATCTTAATGGATGTGTAATAGATTTCATACAGAACTGCACTGTTCTTGTTTATAAATTTGGGTACATCTGCATTCAAGAACAAATAAAATTTAAAATACTCATTCTGCTTTTTTAACCTAATGCCTAATATATATTTAAATATTTCAATCTAAATGCTTAATATATGTTTAATAATTGATATTAAGTGGTCATATTTTATGGAAGGGTAAATGTACATTGATTCCTGTCTTCTATATTAATTATTGATAATTTCTTTTTTGCCTCTATCCAAGAAACAATGTCTGCTCTATAATAGGCAGAAACACAAGAATGGGTAAGACATGGCTTCTGATCTCAAGTAACCATTATTTCTCTCTTCAAATTTCCTGAATTTTCGATGCAGTTATTTGAAATTCCATTTAGAAAATTTTACATTCACTTATCTTTACATGCTCCTTATATTAATGTTATTATAGATGGTATTACTACTGTGTTAAGTAGTGCCTCTCAAACAGTACTATGCACAGGAATTATCTGGGAATCTGATCTTGTGTAAATATAGACCCTGATTCAGAAAGTCTGGGGTATCTGAGATTCTTTTTGTCTTTCTCATCAGATTTCACTTGATAGCAGTGCTAGTGTTCCATGGACCATGCTTTGAGTAGGAAGGATAGAAAACATATTAATTAGACTGAAGGTTTTCAATTGTTTTGAAATCATGAAGTATAGGTACATAATATAAACTGTATATAAACTATATAAAATAGTTATATTAGTTATATATGTAAAGCAAATAAAAATTTTAGAAAATGTTATCACTACATTATTTTTGTAATTTTTACTTTGTACTCTCTAGTTTTCAAAGCAGTTTTTTTTTTTAATACAGTATCTTTTTGAAAGTTTTGCAATAGTCCTGTGAGGTAGGTATTTCCATTTCATAGATGAGGATAACAAATCTCAGAAAGTGAATGGGATTTACTTCGAATGATAGAATTAGAATTGATTAAAAACAGGGCTAGAACCCATATGTTTGATCTTAATTCAGTGTTCTCCTTGGGAACCAATGTACTTTTGGATCCACAGTGGGAGAGCACATGCCACTTGGAAATTTCTCAGAAAGCACCCATAAGCTTCCAGGCAAGTGTTTTTAAAAATTAATATTACAATTTTTGGCAAGGATATTATTGTCAAATGTATTATTTTTAAATATTTTATTTTCTATGTAAAATTACATTATTCTACCTTGAGGTATTATATCTATTTTTAAACACTTTTTGAACAGTTTTTAAACTCTCGAAGTATGCAGCAGATGGTGTGGCTTTGATTTTCTGATAGATTTATGAGAGTATATAGAAGGACAAGGTTTTCTGAAGAATCAGTAGTAGAATAAGGATATTTATTTTCTTTGGGTAGAACTGTATCTACATCATAAAACACTTTGTATGTGGGAAGACTTCGAATTTAAAGTATTTAAACATAGCCTCCACTAACTCCCCATAAGTCTAAGAATAGAGAAGAGAGCCTATGAGGCGTAAAAAATGGTTATTATTGAAGGTGGTGGCATTGCAAGACTAGTGGAGCTTGCCTAAGACTAGTTTGTGATTTCATAATTTTGTTCAGGGTCTGGTAAATCGTGCCAGCAACAAGTTAAACTAGCTTCATGACTTAGCTTGTATTTATTTAGCTCATAACACCTGCCTCTAGTAGTTACATTCTTTCTGGTGGATAATGCTTTATTAGTGGCCTTTCTTTATAATAAAAAAATTATTTATTCTGCCAGATATTCTGTCATTGGCAGCATCATATCATAGTCACCATCTAGATATAATTTCTGAATCTGTTGCTTTTAGTGCTTATTTCTGTTTGTTAAGCAAATATCTTTTAAAATAGCTTCAGTACTATCAGACTTAGGTTCTTTTTCTTGCATTGCATTTGTTTCTTGCATGTACTTCCATAAAAATTATTATAGCATTATTGTAATTATTATAGTATAGCCTTTTAGTAAAGAGTACAAAACTGAGAGTAAGGCTGCCTGCATTTGAATCTGGCTCCATTGCTTACTAAGCTGTATGGCCTTGGGCAAGTACCTCAGCTTTCCTATGCCTCAGTTTCTGCACCTCTAAATATGGAAAATGAGTATCTATCTTATGTGGTTATTATGAGAATAAGCTGTGTTAACACGTTTCAGTGCTTAGCATTGCTCTTGGCACATGGTAAGTTCTAAATTAATGTTAATAGTGGTTTGTCTTTAACAGACTTTTGGCTTCTTGAAAACAGAGACCATCTTTATTTAAAGAGAAAAAAAAAACACTCTAATTTGTTGTGTGCTTATTGTGTACCAGGTCTTGTGTTTTACTTACATTATCTCCAATCTTCACAGCAATATTGCAGAGTTGGTATTATACCCAGTTTGCACATGAATAAATGAGAGGATGTCAAGGACAGTCAACAAATAAGTTGTTTATAGCCTAATATGGCAGAATACCTGTGACATAACTACCTTTACTAAAAAACTGTTGACTGAATTGGAGCTACTACCTTGATAAATTTTGACTATAATTTGACATTTATTTACTCTTAGTCTTAGGTAAAAATCTTCCCTCTCTGTACACATATGTTAATCATTTATGTCTCAGTCATTATTGTCAACTAATAAGGATTTTGACAAGTAGCACAATATCCATTACCAAGCCATTTCTTCCTTCTGGATAGCTGCAGTATATATGTGGTTTAGTTTTATGACACTTTCATTTTCTAACTTCTGGTGTAGTAACCTCTATTCTAATTTTGGTATGTTTTCTTGGCCAGAATTCTATGCCTCACCACTGAAAGTTTTAATCTCTGAAATCTGGAATGCTAATATATCTTACTTTCCGACTTGAGTCTCTAGTCCTTCCAGTTTTCATCTTCATTCCTACAGCTTCTATTCTTCAAGTTTAGCTAGAGCTAGTCATTCAGTCTATCCACTTCTGATATTTCAGATCCCTTTTAAATTCACTTGCCTCTCAGTGTACTTTTCTTTTTGGTAATTTTTAAATTGAGGTAAAATTTACCCATCACAGAAGTCACCCTTTAGAAATACACAATTCATTGGTTTTTGTTTCGTTCATAAGATTCTCTAGCCCTCGCCATTCTTTATTCCGCAACATTTCCATTGTGACAAAAGAAACACTATTCTTGTTAGTAATCTTTCTTTTCCCCTGCATCCTCTGGTAACCACTGATTTACTTTCTGTCTCTACGGATTTCCTGTTCTGGAGATTTTATATAAATGGAGTCATGCAATATTCGGTCTTCAGCTTCTTTCACTTAACATAATATTTTAAAGGTTCATCCATGTTGTAAGGTGTTCTAATTCCTTTTAGTGGGAGAATAATATGCCTTTTAATGGATAAACCACATTTTTTGTCCATTTATTGATTGAAGGACATTGTGCTTTAGCTGTGATGAATAATATTGCTATAAATCCTTTCACTCTACTCTTAATGTTATTATGTCATTATTTTCTGGAGACCTTCCTTTGATTTCTGTAACAGTTCTATAGGACTCTCACTATGTAAGTCTAGCCATCTGTATTTTTTTCCCCCTATGTCTTACAGAAATTACACAACTAGTTGGTGAAATCGATTGGTGGGGCTAGTACTGTTCGTTTCTGGACTTCTTGATACAAAGCAATTCTTACAAGACTTAATAAGCTAATCTTGTTATTTTTAGCCGATCTTGTACTTCACTGTTTTGTCAACACGGATCACTTTGTTCTTCATTTTTATTAGATGACCTTGACTCTTTCTTTTGGTGGGAGTATCTTTATTTCTAGTTTTTAATTAGAAACAGCAGAATCTGCCCCATCTTCTTTTTTTCCCCTCCCTTTGAGTGCTAAAAGTATCCCTTTTCCTGTGTAATTCCAAACTCTAATTCCTCAGGACTTTGCTTTTTTTCTCCCTATGAGTCACTGAGATCTTTTTATTTTGCACACAAAACCCATGGGGGTCTTGCTTATGGACACCTTGGCGATTTCAATATGAAAACACATGGTTCCAGACAATTGGTAGGAAGTGAAATGAGAACAGTTTGGGCCAATCATGTGACTACATACAGAGCTAGGTTTCTGGCAGGAGTCAGGTGGTCAAGCTTGGCTTCTGTGGCAGCTCTGAGGAAACTGTGAGAACATCACGTGGAGCAGAGAGGTCAGCAAATGACCAGAGGTCCTGCCACGGTGGATTGGGAACCTTAAGCTGACAGTATACATCAGGAGCAGAGGTCTAAAAAACACTAGTGCTTGAAGGGCTAAGGGGTTGCATGCCCAAAGCTTACTGGCTAGAGGGTTTCTGCTGGCAAACAGCCTTGCTGCCCAGTCCTTCAATTCTGAGGATCTGGTTGTACTTGGCCAAATGCATGGATCAGCAAGGTACATCAGTCTTGATCTGCCCAGTCTTGATTTGCTTCACCACTAGGTGAGTGATGCAGGTGTCCTCAGTCTCCCTGGAATGATGAGACACCATGACACTCGAACCATTGGACTTGTGCCAGCTTGCATGCCTGCAGAAACTTGGTCATGGAACCATTTTGGTTCACTGCGGGACTGGGTAGTTGGAGGGCTTCTCACCCACAGCCTTGGAAATTCACTTTGGGTTGGTCACTATTAGGTGTCTGCCACTAGCTGGATTCCTGCACTGCAGTGAGTGTTTCCCCTGCTTCCTAGTCATCCTGAGTGAAGGGGTCTTCAGTAGACACCACTGGTTAGGTAGTCTTTGATAAAAGACTTATAGGTTGCTCAACTTGTGAGGTGTGATGTACCTGCTGGGGTAATAGGGTACCTTGAAGTCCAGGTTTTACTTTCCCTGTGGGAAGAACTCAGATGCAGCCACAAGCATGTCCGCAAGGCCCTCAACAGTATAACTGACTTTACCAATGGTGTTCTAGTTGTGTTCTTCAGCAGCCCCATCTCCAAGGTGTTGGGAGTAAACCTGACTTTGTCTCCTGCATTGGTGGCATTTTTTTCGGTATTTCTCCTTGGAAGACTTCTTAAGGTAGTGATAAACCTCCATTTCAATGTGCATGGCTTCTTTGAAGTTTGCTTTCCCACCTGGGAGGGTCATCAACTCTTTGTGGCCAGCTCGTTGCCAGTGTGAGAGCCACCATTGATGACATTGAAAGCTGGAAACCAGAAAGGATGACTTCAGAACTTCCAGCAATATGGAGGATTACAGGAGCGCCCCATTCTCAGCATTCAACATTGCAGACTGTCAGGAACACTACCAGAATGGTGTTGGCACCAAATTTAGATTCATTTTCTGTTTGTTAATCTTGATTATTAGCTTGCCAATCTTCTACTCCTTGATGTAACCTCTTTAGAGGTGGGTGGTTGTAGAGATCAAGCTAATATGGAATTCCTATGAGAGTAAAGGATCTCTCTGGGATGGATCTTGAGAATAGACATGGTGACTATCTGACCACAGATGTGGAAAAAAAAAGCAAAGGGCGACCATTTGGCTGCCAGATCTGGGCACACTGAGTCCCCTGAGCTTCAGGACTTTGCCTTAGTCATCTCTTTCCTTTTTCTTCTCCTTAGTCTCTTTCTCTTAATAGATAAAGAACATCAAGTTTTTCTTGAACAGAAGCCAAAACAAAAGCAAACAATAATAAGAAAAACCTGGCCTTTGACATGGAACTACAAATCTTTATTAACTACCATGTGCCAGTAACAGTTTTTGCTGAGATCTTTAGTGTGTCATCTTAACCCTTTAGAGTAACCTATGTGGCTTGGTATCATCTTTATCATACACAGAAGAAACTGAAGTTTATTAAGGCTAAGGTTGCTTGGAATTGCTTAGATGGTTAACTATGACAGCAGAATTTACACCTAAGATGTCTGAATCCAGAACCCTATGATTTTAACCAGAATGTTATAGTACCAACTTACCTCTTTGTTTTTGTTGAAACTGATTATTTTTGAATTTTTAATTTGTTGAATAAGTAATAGCCATTATGTGGTATAAAATTCAAAAGTACAAAAATGTATATGCAGTGAAGAATTAGTCATCTTCTAATCTCTTTCGTAGAGGAGAGGACTGAACTAGTTTCTTGGGTGACTTTCTAAGAAGTTTTTAATTATTTAAAGGATTATATCTATTTGTACTATTCCCTCCCTACTCCAACAAAAGTATTAACAATGTTCTTCATTTTGCCTTTTTTAAAAAAATTGTAACTTGGATGTCCTTTCTATTTAATTATGAGCTGCGTCATTCGTTGTATGTTTATATCCATTGGCTGCTTACTGATGGATACTTAGATTGCTACCCGTGTTTTACTGTTGGGTCAAGAATGACCTCTTGTGTGTCGTGTGGCTTATATACAAATATATCTGTATGGTGCATTCTAAAAGTGAAATTGCTAGGTTAGAGGGTATGTTTAAAATTTTGATAGCTCTTGCTAAATACCCTTCCATAGAAATTGTACCAATTTACACTCCCACCAACAATGTGTGATAGTGTCTGTACTCTCTCTAAAATAGCATGTCAAACTTTTTGGTCTGTCCTGTTCTGTAAAAAAATAATTTGCATTTCTTTTATCACTGAGATTGAATTTTTTTCCATGGGCATATAAAGTGTGTCTGAATTTCCTGTTTTGGCAGTTACCTGTACATTTGTGTTAGCCATTTTTTTCTAGTGACTGGTTAGATTTTCAAAGATGATTTGTTCTTATATCACTCCCTGTGATTTGTTGTTAAATTGTTTTAAATTTTTGAATTTTTCAATTTCTTCCATAGTTTTTGAGTTTTGCATCTTTCCAGAAAGCTTTTTTCTATTTTGCGATTATAAGAAATATTGCCTCCTGTTTTCTTATTTAATTTTTGGTGTTCCAGTCATTATTATATGTCTTTATTATATTTATTTCACATATTTACTATATGTGAAATTTATTTGAGAGTTTGGAAACCAACTGTTTCTTTTTTCCCCCTGAGATGGCTGTTCCCTTCTTTCCCCATAGCCCCTATTGGAAACAAGTAGTGGGTATTTGCATCTGTTTCTTGATTCTGTTCTAGTCCCTTGATTCTTTCACATCTATTATCAGATTTTAAATAATTGTACCTGTATATTTTAATAACATATTGGGCTACTGTTCCCATTTAATTATTCTTTTTCAATTTTCCCCCCTACTTGCATGTTGATTATAACACATGAATTTTAGAATTAGTTTTTAAGATCTTATTTTTTTTGTAACTAGAAAACTATTTAAAGACTCGTCTCTGCCAGCATTTCTCATAATGAGTTTTGTGAAACATTGTGTTTTATGAGAATATTCCCTCTAAAGTGAAATCCATTATCAAATATTTCTGAGAAATGTTGCATATTATACTTCTTCTCAATAATTCATAATATACATTAATATATTAAAAGCTTTAAAAAGTTTAGCAATAAAGAAATTATTTTGACTTTTTAAACCCAGATTTATTAGATCACAGAATTCTTCTTTTCGCACAGAATGTTCCTGCATCATATTTTGTAGAATATATTTTGGGAACCACTAACCTGTCAGTATGTCTTCATCTGTAGTTCCCCACTCACTGTAATCTGGCTACAGACTCCTAGTCAATTTCTCTTAAAACTAATCTTGCCAGGGATGCTGATGACTGTCACCAAACTTAATAAATGTTTTTCTTAAAACTTGACCTTTATGAATTTTCAATCTAATCATCATGTATTTATTGATACTTTGTTCTTTCTTGACTTTGGTGAGATTCTCTTGCTTTTCTCTTTAATCTCCTTGGTGGGGCCCTCATGCTACAAGTTTTGCCCTCTGCTTTCTGTCTAGGATATAACTTTATGGCACTAACACTTTATTTGCTGATGAGCCTGTGCTGTTCGGGCAATCTAGTGTCTGTACAAATTACTGTTCCATAGCGGATGAAGCTCTAAACAGGCAGTACTAGGGCTGGATTTCAGACCCTACTTTTCCTCCTGGTAGGACACAGTCTGCATAACTATACATGGATTCTTGACTGTAATACTTGAATTGTCTCCCCTCTCCCTACATACTGCCTTCATCCAGGTTCTCATAGTTTTCAGTCTAATCTCATTATCTTTGTTTTTTTCTATGTTCTTGTCTTTACTTTTTTCTCCATTTGGGTCATCATTCTAAAATGGGACTCTTATTAACTCACCCAATTAATGTCTCTAATTGCTTCCTATTTGTTTGCATATAAAATGTGAAAATTTTAGTGTTTCACACAGGCTTTTCCTGATCTGACCCTTGTATATATTTTCAGCATTAAGCTTTGAATGCTTCATTTTCACACTGCACCAAACTACTCAGACTTATAGTTTGCTGTGTCCTCTAAGGTTCTGGGAATTAATATGCTAAGTGTATACTCTTCTTAGCATTTTTAGGGTAGTATTTATTTCAGATGGAATGAAGATATAAACATAATAATTGAATTAGAAAACTAAAAGAAAGAGGATTTTTGTTTTTTTATTTATTTTTTTTTTAATCTAAAAGTGAGATAAGACTTACTGAGAAAGGTGCTATCTTAGAAGTCTTTATCTGATTAATTCCTACTGGTCCTCAGGGCTTTTCTCAGGTGCTGTTACCTTTTCTCAGAATGCTTCACATCCCAACCATGGGTTAGATTATCTTCATTCACTCACTCATGCGTGGGTTTTTTTTCTTTTTATTCTACCAGTGTGTTTGCGCTATATAGAAATATATCTGCTTTTTAATATTTGACTAGTCACTCAAGATTTTGTCTGTTTAAAGAAAATATTCTTTATCTAAATGAAAGAAAATAGAGGGAAGAAAGGACGAAGAAAAGAAGAAAGAAGTGAATAAGAAAGAAAAGTTCAACCTTAAGACTATGTGCTATGACTAGAACAGTAGAATTTGGAGAGATATGGCTAATTAATCAGTTCAGATATTACTTTTTAGACTGATATTAAAATAGTAGTATGACCAACCCAGTATACCAGTTTATTCCAACATACCACATTTTTTAAAAAGTTAAAATATCTGTTATCATACTGCTTTTTCTGCCTAAATTTCCCTTTCTTCCTTTTAGAAGATGCTTAATAAAGTTTTATGAAGTCAATTTATGGGTTTGAATTTGACTCAATAAAATGATTATTTTGTTGTTGTCAGACAGCCTTTGGGTCCTGAAAGGTCAATTCTTTGGGTACAGCTCTCCAGTAAATTTACCTTATAAAATGAAGGAAAGAAACAATTTTCGATTAGTCTCTTTTAGGTTTATTGATGAACCTTAATTTATCTTAAAAAGGGTAACTTCTGGTTTCTGCTAATAATTGTTCAACTAAGTAATTTGTAAAATTATTTTCAACCTGTTTTAATTTTTTTTCTTTTCCAGCTTGTGAAGCTTTGCATTGCAATGATTGATACAGGAAAAGCCTTTTGTGTTGCAAATAAACAGTTCATGAATGGGATTCGAGACCTGGCACAGTATTCTAGTAAAGATGCTGTAGTTGAGGTTAGTATTATTAAAATTGCAGTTAAAATGATAAATTTTATTTATTTACATTTATGTAAAATTTACATGAATTTTATTTATTTACAGTTAAAATGATAAATGAAAATTAACTGTATGTAGTGATGCTATTTTGTATAATCCTGTTTTCTAGGATAGTTAGAAATTGATGGTTGATTTGCATTGTCAATATAAGTTCAATTGCTGCTCAGGGAGCTGAAGCATCCACCGGGGGGCTGAGCAGGGAGAGCAGGATCATGCTCTAGTAGCAGCTTACAGAGGTAACTGTAGAGAGCATTAACCTAAGAATAGTATCTCCTTGCGTGTATGGGGGCCTTCAGGTTACGGTTTGGTCAGCTAGTGAGCTATGTTGGGCTAGCTTAGGCATCTTCCTATACTGTGTAGTATTATGATCTTCCTTTCATGAAGAATAACTGGGGAAGGAATGAGTGTGGTTTAGTGATTATTTGATCCATTGATGCCTAAGTAGACACAGTGGTGGTAACGCTAAATTTTACCTGTAGGTTTATAATGCCAATTTTATTTATTAGCTTAATACTATTAATAGGGTAACACTTTTTTTAAAAAACTATTCTAGGGTTTCATGTTAGTACTTGCAGTCTTTTTAATTTATTTTTATTTTATTTAGTCTTCTATTTATTTTAAAATAAATCTAAAAAAGGTTTATTTTATTCATTTATGCATACAAGAACTGGGGTGTAGGCCAGAGGTCTGGAGGATTCACCAGACAGAGTGGGGAGCAGAACAGGCAGATCCACTGAAATACGCTGCTAAGGGGAGCAGTGAGTGAGCCAGGGGAGGTCTGCTGTACCATATGTGGGTTAGCTCCCTGGCTGGGGATCAAACTCGTGCCATGGCTGTTGATATCTTTTTTTTTTTAAACACTAGTATTTTTATATATTTTTTATAATTTATTTATTTATATATATTTTACATCATTGTTCATTTTTGTACAATATTTGCTTTCTTTTCTCAGGTGTAGTCTCTATAGAATTTCCACCATGAATTCACCTGTGCACTGTCACCAAAGTTCCTTGTGCTCTTCCCACCCTCGTTTTGATCCCTCTCTCTCCTCCTCCCCTCCAGAATGTCTAGGAATTATAGTTGTCTTGGTAGCATTGAGACTTTAACCCCTGTGCCACCAGGGAGGCTCCAGTACTTGTAGTTTTAACCTCTCTTTTAGAGCATGTCCATGGGTTAGTGGGGATTGCCCTTGGAAATAAATGTTCTTATTTATACTCTCAACTTGGTCTTTATGCAGATATGGTAAAGTAACATATTTGTGGTCTATTTTAGCAGCTCTTAAAATGACTTAGTTTTCTTTTGGTTTCTTTTTCGTAGACAAGTTTGACCAAGTTTTCTGACAGTCTTCAAGAAATGATAAATTTTCACACAGTAAGTGTCAGTAAGTAGGCGTTACTATCACCATGTCAATGTTTTAGTACTTTTATTGAGTGGCAGTATTTTATAAAATTTCTTAATTTGGAATTTAATAACTTTTGACTTGTCCACAGCTTTTTTATTTGGTGGGTATAAAGTGTGTGTGTGAAAGAAGTATATGTGTTTTATTTCCTATTCTACTATAGTTAACTTAGTATCAGGTTCTTTTTTTTAATTTGCTTAATTTGTGCCCTTGTAAGTTTTAAGCAGTTATTTCAGTAATAAAGTAAAAGCCATCATTCTAAAGTTAGCTGTTTCTTTTAAATGCTTGCAAGAATAAAGAATTAAGAGTTGTTCTAAACTTAGTTTTAAGATTGTTGCAAATATATCTCCCTTTGCTAATTAATTGCAAATGTCAAAAACTGATTTACTTTGAGCAATTTACGTGTGTTTTTAAGATTTGAGAGCATTTATCCTTCAAGAATGGGAGGTATATACTACTTTTGGAATGGCGGGAAATTCCTTTATAAATTTTGTGTGAGTTTACTGAAAGTATACTAGCTCAAAAACTATGTATACTTTTATATTTTTAAAAAGTTTAACTGTCATGTAATTATTCAGTGCTTCAAAATTTATCAGTAGCAGTCTACTACAAGAATATCAACACCATAAAATCTGCTAACTTTTGGTTCTTAGTTGATTTTTCTTACAAAATTCTTTTGTGAACATATTAAGGATGAAGTTAGCTGGTAATATTTATTTTAATTAAAGTTCAAATTATAACTGTACCAAAATTAGCATGTAGAAGTATTTGCTTAGGTTCCTGCTTTCAGTTCTTTGGGGTGTATATCTAGATGTGAATTGTTGAGTTATGTGGGAATTTTGTTGAGTTTTTGAGGAGCCACCAAACTGTTTTCCATAGGAGCTATACCATTTTATATTTCTACCAGTTTTCCATATTCCATTTTCTGTCAACACTTGCTAATTTTCATTTTTTAAATTAGCCTGGTAGGTGTGAAGTGTATCTCATGTGGTTTTGATTTGCATTTCTCTAATGACTAATGTAGTTCACCACCTTTACATGAACCTTTACTGGCCATTTGTATATTTTCATCACCATTGTTAATTCAAGTTCTTTGCCCATTAATTTTTTTTATTGAATTCATTATATATCATGGATAGTAAACCCCTATTAGATGTATCATATGTAATGTTTTCTCCCACTCTAATAATGTCCTTTGATGCACAAAAATTTTAATTTTGATGTATTCTATTTTTTTTTCTTCTGTTACTCTTGCTTCTTGAGGGTCATATCTAAGAATTCATTGCCAAATTCCATATCACAAAGATTTATACCTTTTTTCTTTTAAAAATTTTATGGTTTAATGAAAACAAAAACCAGTTTAGTAAAGTAACAGGTTTACAAAATCAACACAGAAAAATCCACAGCCTTTCTATATGCAGACAATCAGTCTGAAGAGGAAGAAATTAAGAAAACCAGCCCATTTGCAGTTCTACCCAAAAAAGTTTGAAATATTTGGGAATAAACATAACCAAGGAGGTGAAAGACCTATATAAAGAAAATCAGAAAACATTGTTGAAAGAAATAGAAGAGGACACAAAGAAATGCTCTAAGAGCAAGGAAGCAAAAGCTGGATACTTTCCATGATCTAGCCTCAGAAGCACACATGGTCACTTCCTCCCTATTACTGTTCATTGGAAGTAAAGTCACAATGACCAGTACCTTCTCAAGGCAAGAAGCAGATTCCCTTTTGAGGGAAAAATGCCAAAATATTTGTGGACAGATTTTAGAGTGTCCACAGGGAACACTCGGATTATTTCTGGGTTTTAGCTTTTAAGAATAAAGTTGCTTATAAAAATATATGTAAAAGTCTTTATAGACATAAATTTTTATTTTTTGTGTGTAAATAGCTACGAGTAGAAGAGCTAATTTGTGAGGTAATATTTTTAACATTTTGTAAAACTGCAATGCAGACTGCAAAACACTGCTAAGAGAAATTAAGGAAAGTAGGAAGATTTGTTTCCTTTTATTTATTATTAATATTTATAATATCAATGTTAGTGTTTTATATATTAAATTTTTGAACAATTATAATTTCTCTAAAGAAATGAAACCTGTAAAAATTGGGAATTGCTTTCCATAGCTTTGTTTATCCTAGAAGTGTATAAGAGTTGTAGTTACACTACATGATTTGTCAGCACTTAGTGTGGTCACTCTTTCAAATTTATTGTGGTTTAAATTCATATATTTCTTAATAATAGTGATGCGATGCATCGTCTTTTCATGCATTTATTTGTAATCCATGTATCTTCTCTAGTGAAATGTCAGATCTTTTGCCCAGGTAAAAAAATCCATTGTTTAACTTCTTATTTAGTTTTAAAAGTTCTTTCTATATCCCAGGTGTATGTCTTTTGTCAGAAAAATATTTTGTAGATATTTTCTCTCAGTCTTTGGTTTGTCCTTTATTTTTGTAGCAGTATCTTTTGAAGGGCAGTACTTTCAAATTTTGATGAAATTGATTGATCAGTTTTTTTCTTTAATAGTTTTCTGTTAAGAAATGTTTGCCTTACTCTCAAGTTCACTAAGATTATATTCTATGTTTAGTTTAGATCTGTGGTCCAACACAAGTTAAGAACAAAAATTATCTTTTCCCTGTTGATATCTTTTGTTTTTGTTTTTTTTTTAAGTTAAATTAAATTTATTTTTTTTATTTGTGTCTTTTATATTACTGTATATTCCCCGAAGGTTTCCCACCACCAATTCACCCATGAACCATCACCACAGTCCCCTGTGCTCCCCTCTCCCAGTTCTGAGCCCCAATTCTCCCCTCTCTCTCACTGGATGACACTCTTGTGTTTGGTTCCCCTATATTCCTGTTATAAGTGAGACCATTCGATATTTTTCTTTTTCCTTTTGGCTTATTTCGCTGAGCATGATCCCTGATATCTTTTGTTAAAAAAAATTGACAATATGTGTGTATCATCTCTGGAGGCTGTTGTTTTTATTTGATCCCTTTTGTCTGTATTCCAATATCACAACAGCCTTGATTACTGTCGCCTTCGTAGTAAGTCTTGAAATCAGGTAGGACAGGTATTCCAACTTTGTTCCCTTGTTTCCTAATTGGTTTGGCTATTGTAGGTTGTTTGCATTTCCACTTCTACTAAAAACCTCAGTAAAACTTGGAGAGTAGTTTCATTGAATCTATAGATCAATTTGGTAAGAATATCTTACTAATAGTGAGTCATCTACTTTGAGAACATAATGTATCTCTCCATTTATATATATTTCTTTAATTTCTCTTGGCAGTGTTTTGTAGTCTTCACTGTATAAGTCTGTATATCTTTCGTCAAATTTATTTCAAGCATTTCCTATTTTTTTGATGCTATTGTAAGTAATATTTTTTAAAAGTTCAAATTCTAACTGGTCATGCTAGTTTAAAAAATACTTATTTTTCTGTTTTAAGTTAGTTTCTGCAACCTTGTTCATTTCACTTATTAGTTCTAGTAGATTTTTGTATAGATTTCATAGTATTTTCTACATAGTCAATCCAATAGTCTGTATGGATAAAGACAGTTTTATATTCTTCCTTTCTAATATGTATACTTCTTGTTCCATTTTTCTTTCTTGGCACTGTTGCTCAGATATTTAGTATAATGTTGAATAGAAGTGATGAGAGCATACATCTTTGCCTTGTTTCTGATCCTAGGGTAAAAGTAATCTTTCATCACTAAATATGAAGTAAGTTTTGCATACTGTACCCTTTATGGAATTGAGAAAGGCCCCTTCTATTTCTCATTCTTGAGAATTTTTATCAGGAATTAATGTTGAATTTGGTCATGATTGTTTTCATCTATTGAAATGGTTGTCTAATTTTTCTCCTATTGTAACATGGTAAATTATTGATTTTTTTTTTTTTTTGATGTTAAAGCAATCTTGTTTTTCTGGGATATATGTCCCAATTTGCCAAGATGCATTGTCCTTTATTGTTACATATCATTAAGAATTTTTGCATTGTCCTTTATTGTTACATATCATTGAGAATTTTTGCATCTGTCTACATGAGGGATGTTGGTTTGTAGTTTCCTTACCATATGTGGTAAGGATTTCTTGTAAGATTTTTTTCATAAAATAGATTTTCTTGGTAGGAGGTTTGGGTTGAATTAGTATTCTGTCAAATATTTGGTAGAATTCCAAACCAATAAGGACATCTTTATAGAGTTTTATTTTAGGAGGAGTTTTCCCCCATCTATCTATTTGTTTGTTTGTTTATTTATTTGGGGGAGTAACTTTTTCTGATACTGTTTACTACTAAATAATTTTACAATGAATATTCTTAAACTCACCTGCTAGCTATGTTTGCTTTATCTTATATCTCTCCATTGATTTTCCCTTCCTTACATTGCACCAACCCACCTGCTAGTGATGCATTTCAAAATAATTTATAGACTATAGTATATTTCTCTCTTAAACACATTCCCATGCATAATTTGTGTGTTTAATATTTTTTTGTAATTTTATTTCTTGAGATAAAATCTAAATACAGTTAAATTAAGTATTAAGTATACCATTCAATGAATTTTTGGCAAATGTACACACGTGTATAACCCAATTCCCTTTTAAGATGACAATAATTACCATTACCCAGAAAGTGCTCCCATGCCTCTTCTCAGGCTGTCCCAATCCATATCCCAAGGCAAGTACTGTTCTGCTTTTCTTTCATAACTCGTTTTGCTTGTTCTGTAACTTCACATAAGTGGTATCACATAATATTTATGTTTGTGTCTTATGTGTGTGTTTTTCTACCTGATATAGTAACAATGTGAATATAAGTCAGTTGCATTTAAACATTCCAGTTAATTGTAAAATTGCAAAACATTCCGGTTAATTGTAAAATTGTAAAATTGTGAACATGGAGGGGCGCAGACCAGCACCCGCCAAAGGACCTGATCTAAGCCAGCAAATAGTCAGTGCTCTGGGCAGGACTGTGCATTACAGACTCTAGTGAGGAGGGACAAGCAGGACCAGTTAGAACAGTGGAACATGAGTTTGTTGGCTTCTGGCCTCACGCACCTGCTTGACGATTGGTGGAGAAATAATGAGAGGTCAGTAGGCTGATGCCATCAATATCATGCTCAGTTTTCTTAGCCAGTGCTTTCCCAGCTCTGCTTCCCATTGGTCAAAGCTGTTGATGTTCCAGATGACAGCCTGCATAAAGGCCTGTGTGCTGGCACATGGCAGTCGAGGTGTCCAGAATGAATGATGTGAGCTTGGTGAAAACAATAGAGTTGTTGGGTGATTTCCTTCAAAGATCTTGTGTGGTCTGTGTGGGTGCCAGACTTGGTGATAGACTTCCCATTGGATCCATGTCACCCTGCAGGAAGTAGACGGCTTAGTGGTGCATGTACTGGTCTTAGGGCAGTATGGTTTACATCTCACACCCAAAGTAGTTAATGTGCCCGACATCCATCAGAACCAGACAGAGTTGGGAGCACAACAAGTGGATCGACTGAAACACACTTTTTAAAAAAATTTTTACTGTTATTATTGCTTATGTCTTTTACATTACTGTGTATTCCCCATAGGTTTCCCACCAACAGTTCACCCGTGAACTGTCACCATAGCCCCCCGTGCTCCCCATCTCCATTCTGTGCCCCTATCCTCCTCCCTCTTGCTGAATGTCTCTCTTTTATTTGGTTCCCCTATATTCCTGTTATAAGTGAAGCCATTTGATATTTTTCTTTTTCCTTTTGGCTTATTTCACTGAGCATTCCTTCTAGCTCCATACATGTTGCTGCGAATTGCATGTGTTTATCCTTTTTGAATGCTGAATAGTATTCCATTGTGTATATGTACCACATCTTCTTGATCCAGTCATCTACTTTTGGGCATTTGGGTTGTTTCCATGTCTTAGCTATTGTGAACAGTGCTGCAATAAAAATACAGGTGCATGTATCCTTTTGGATTAATGTTTTTGTGTCCTTTGGGTAGATTCCCAAAAGTATTGCTGGGTCATACGGAAGCTCCATTTTTAACAGTTTGAGGAAACACCATATGGCTTTCCATAGTGGTTGGACCAGTTTGCATTCCTACCAGCAGTGTAAGGGAGTTCCCTTTTTCTCCACATCCTCGCCAACATTTGTTGTTGCCTGTTTTTTTAATGTGTGCCATTCTCACTGGCGTGAGGTGGTATCTCATTGTGGTTTTGATTTGTATTTCCCTGAATATAAGTGATGTTGAACATTTTTTGTATATCTGTTGGCCATTTTCTTTTCTTCTTTGAAGAAGTGTCTTCTTAGCTCTTCTGCCCATTTTTTGACTGGATTGTTGACACTTTGTTTTTGTTGAGTTGTGTGAGCTCCTTGTAGATTTTTGTTATCAGTCCTTTATCAGTTGTATTGTGTGCAAGATTTTCTCCCAATTAGTAGGGTGTCTGTTTGTT
Organism: Scalopus aquaticus; assembly: GCA_004024925.1. Classification (NCBI taxonomy): domain Eukaryota; kingdom Metazoa; phylum Chordata; class Mammalia; order Eulipotyphla; family Talpidae; genus Scalopus; species Scalopus aquaticus. Next base: position 47,386 of record PVIJ01003944.1, on the reverse strand, counting down.
TTGATTAATGTCTCTTTTGCTGTACAGAGCTTTTTAGTTTGATGTAGTCCCAGCTGTTTATCTTTTCCTTGACTTCCTTCGCTTTTTGGGATGCATCCTTAAAGTTTTGCTGAGATGTATTTCGTGTAAAGTTTTGCCTGTATTTTCTTCTATAACTTTTATGGTTTCAGGTCTTACATCCAGGTCTTTTATCCATTTTGAGTTGGTTTTTGTGCATGGTGTGAGATAGTAGTCTAGCTTAATTTTTTTTTTGCATGTAGCAGTCCAGTTTTCCCAGCATCATTTATTGAACAAGCTAACCTCATTCCATTGCATATTCTTTGCTCCTTTGTCAAAGATTAGTTGTCCATAGATATATGGATTTATTTCTGGGTTTTCTATTCGAGTCCATTGGTCTGTGCATCTGTTTTTTTCCCCCAGTACTATACTGTTCTGATTATTACAGCTTTGTAGTATAGTTTGAAATCAGGGCATATAATCCCTCCATTTTCTTTCTTTTTAGGCAAGAGGAGAGCTTTAGCTATTCGAGGTTTTTTGTGGTTCCATATGAGTTTCATTTGTTCTTTGAAGAATGTCATTGAGATTTTTATTGGGATAGCGTTGAATCTGTAAATTGCTTTTAGTAGGATGGCCATTTTGATAATGTTAATTCTTCAATCCATAAGCAGGGGATGTCTTTCCATTTTTTTGTGTCCTCCTCTATTTCTCTTAACACTTTTTGCTCCACTCATGTATTCATGTATTCATGTGTTCATCTAGTCTCCGGTTTTTCATACCACGGTGGATTTATTTGGAACTATTAGGAGCTATTTCTTTGATCGTACTCAGTCTAGAAGCTTTACACATTGTTTTGTTGAAAGTGTAAGGTGTTTTATGAGAGACATTACAGTTTTTTTTAATATCCAGTAGTTCAGGAGTTGTGTGTGTTTTATTGAATGCTTATACTATTCATGCAGTGGCACAGAAAATGGCCGTCCCTAACGGCTGGTAAATTTAAAGGGCACCGGCATACAAAGTGTTAAGCTCATGTGCTCTCAGACCTTATTTAGTGTCCTTGTTTACTTTTTTTCTCATTGATCTGTCCATTGATGAGAGTGGGGTATTGAAGTCTCCTATTATATATGTATTTTCTCTAATGTCTGTTTTCAGAGTTGATAATAATTGTCATATATTTTGATGCTCTTTCACTTGGGGAGTATATGTTGATGAGGGTTATATATCCTGCTGAACTGTCTCCTTTTATCATGATGTAGTGACCATCTATGTCTCTTTTTACCTTTTTTAGTTTGAAGTCTATTTTGTCTTATGTAAGTATAGCTGTCCCTGCCTTTTTTGATCCATTTGCTTGTAGGATTGTTTTCTAGCCTTTTACTTTCAAGTTGTGTTTATCTTTTATAGCTAAATGTGTTTCCTGTGGACAGCAGAAGGTTGGGTTCTGTTTTTTGATTCATCTTGCTACTCTGTGCCTTTTTATTGATGAGTTTAGTCCATTTACATTTAGAGTTAATATTGATGTATTGGCATCTATATTTGCCATTTTATTTGACTTTTTGTGGTTTTATTCCTTGTCTTATTCTGATCTTCTTTTTCATTCCTCTGTCAGTCTTGGCTTTAGGACTTCTTACAGTATTTTTTGGAGTGGGGTTTAGTCATGATGAATTTCTGGAGTTTCTGTTTGTCTGGGAAGTTCCTTAACCTTTCTTCATAGAGGAAGGAGAGATTTGTGGGGTAAAGTATTCTTGGTTGGCATTTATTGTCTTGGAGTTTGTTGAATATGTCCCTCCATTCTCTTGCCCATAGTGTTTCTTTGGAGAAGTCTGATGTCATCTTGATTGGATTTCCTTTATAAGTTATTTGTTTCCTCCCCCTTGTCAGCTTCAATATTTTAAATACTCTGTCAGAGAGGCAGAGTTCTTCCATGTCGTCATTGTTGAGTTCTGGTGCTTGATTTTCTTTTTGTGGTATGTCCTTCTCCTGAGGGCTTGCTTGGTTATTTATATTTTTCTTTCTCCTTGTTTGTCTTCTGATTTGTTGTAAGTGTTGAGAAATTGTGGCACTGGTACTGGCAGGCATCTCTTTGGGGTGCTCCTTCTTGGATGTCGGGGGCTAGTGGTCTAACCAATTCCGGCCCTGTTAGGCCGAACCACCACTGGGTCGTGATGCTGTGGATATGTTGATGGACGTTGTCCCTAGAGATCCTCTCCCTCTGTTTTAACTCTAAAGTCTAGAAGGTGGTTGTGTGGTCTCGGGCTCCAACAGTGGTGTAGGGGCTGTGCTTTCCCAGTGATCGTGATGGTTGCTGGTCGCAGTGCCAGCTCCACTCAGTTCCGAGAATCCCAGCACTGAGGCCTGTGGCCAGTTTGTACCAGCTCCTTGCTGGCTATCCTACGCAGCCGGGACTCACTTTTTCAGTTCCAGTGGGCAACAATGGTATCTTCCCCTATGGCACCTGGTTGTGCTACTTCCCGGAGCCAGTAATGGGGGTGGTGATGGAGGTGGTGGTGTCGGCGGGTGACTTACACCTGTGCGGGTTAGAGTAAAACACACGTTTGAAGGGAGCAGCAGGCAAGACAGGAGAGGTCTGCTGTGCCATGTTGGTCGGCTCTGTGGCCAGGGATCGAACTTGTGCTGCAGTGTCTGCCTATAGCTTCATAGTGTGAAGACTTAACCTCTTGAGCCAACTTTTAAAGTAGTCTTTAATAAAAAAAATAGGTGTTATTAGAATTGGACTCTTTGATGGAAGGATGTGATATTTATAAAACTACCTGAAACTTATTTACTTTGTTTACCTTCTAATTGTTTAATGTTATATTTTATTTTTTAGATCCTATTTGACCAAACTCAGAGATCAATTAAGGCACAACTTCAAAACTTTGTTAAAGAGTAAGTTAATTGAAGTGAAGAAAAAATGAAAAACAACTAGTTAATGATCATGTTTGGGAATTGGTATCTTTTGAATGAAATTATGGACCATGAATTACTGAAAATATTTGAGTTATTGGTGTTTTTTTTTCCCCTTTGTTAAATGTATATTGTGTTTTTTTCAGGATTACTATGTAAGGGAATCAGACTTCATGTCTTTCATTTATACTATGAAATACATGTTCAGGTCATGTAACTAGCATTGCTTTGGGTTAAAAATATTTTAATGTAAATAAATGGCCTTTCAAAAACAAGTCCCAAAAGTGCTTGAAATATTATCAGTTTCTTATCGTTTAGACTAATTTTTCCATTGTCTGAATATGGTATTTTATTTGAAGCAAAAATATTAATGGAATATATGAGGATGAATAATGCAAATACATTCTTTTTGTCATATGAGCCTTTTCTGTCACATTCATCCCATTTTATATGTGAAATAAAATATATCCGAATTATCCAGGTAGGAAAGTTTTCCTTTTCTATATTTGTAATTTTCTTTCTCTTTTAATTCATGACTGAAAGTATGTAAACTATAAATTATGTAAAATAACAGATAAATTATGATACAGCATCCGGGATAAAGTATAGATATTATAAGCTATAAATAGTGTCATATCTCATGAAGAATGTGCACCGCTGTCTTAGGAGGTTAGACTCTTACTAAAGGTGATATTTTGCATATTCTTTATAAATTATTTCATAATAAACTAGCTTTCACAATATCCTGGCTTCTTAAAAATTAAGGCTTTTTACATAAAGTTAAGCTTTTCTTAAACATAATTTATTATTTTTAAATGATTTGTCATCAAATTATTTTACTTAGTTCCTTAGTAGAAAAAAGTAAAGGATTGTTATGTGACTTACCTTAGGTCATTAATGAATCAAGGGTTTTAGATTTTAGTCTTTGAAATGAAATGGATATTGTTTCCCTTTACTGGCACAACAGTACTTTTAGAAAGCATTATGTTGTATGTGTTTTTTAAGAATACTTTTATGCTCTTTTGCCCAGTAATGACCTTCAACAAGAAATGAATGTCTGCTACCCATACTAGTAAACTGTTTATTACCAGTTACAGTTGAACTGTATACTATCTATAGTAGTAAAATCAAAGGCATGTCTTAAAAATATAATTCTGAGATTTCTAGTATTTATCCCAAAGACCAGAGTAGTTATCTCTGGAAGAGGAGCCTTAGAATTTACATTTTTGTTAGCCTTCTTACTGTGATTCCTATGTAAACTACTGTTTGAAAATCGTTTGGTTAGAGAAGGTACATGTCCTGAAATTGTCTTTGGGAAAAAAAGTTAACTTTTTATGTTTCTTAAGTGTTAATTTGATGATTTCGTTTCACCTCAAGTTTTACAGATTTAAGTAAGGAAATGTTAGTTGACTGTTTTGGAAGTGATTTATCATTGAGACACAAAATTTATTTTAATTGAAAGTACTGTTGAATGTCAGTGTATAGTGCATCAAATAGAGAAACATAAGAATTAAATTCTAAATGTTGTGTTCCTAAAGTTCTTGATCAAGATAGTTTTATGAAAGTTTCACAAGAGTTTCATTTTTTAGAGATCTTAGAAAATTCAAAGATGCCAAGAAGCAATTTGAAAAAGTCAGTGAAGAAAAAGAAAATGCACTAGTAAAAAATGCTCAAGTACAAAGAAATAAACAGCATGAAGTTGAAGAAGCCACAAACATTCTCACAGCAACAAGAAAATGTTTTCGACACATAGCCCTTGACTATGTACTACAGGTATATTCATTATGTTTTCAGAAAATGCTTATTGAACATGTCATTACTTTTGAATAATTGTACTGAAAAAAGATAAACAATACTTTTTTATTTTAACATTGAACCAGGATCTTTTGTGAAAGTTTTTACTTGACCTCTGTGTTTGTCCATGTATGCACATATGTGTATGTGGATGTATGTATACCTCTGGTTCTTAGTTCTTTCCCTTTTCACTTACTATTAAACTTTCCTCCATTTTTAAATGCTGTAAAAAGCATTTTTAATTGTGGTATTTTATTCTATGGAGTTGATATGTCAATTTAATTGATAGTAAATTTTTAGACATTTATAGTGCTGCCAATTTTTACTGGCAATACTGAAAATACAATTTTCAGTAATTATAAATGATAACATTTTTGTATACAATTCTTTAGCCACGTTTCTGATTACTTCTCTAGAATAAATTCTTAGATAGACTCACTGTGTTGCCAAATGAAAATATATCTGGAAATAGTGTGTTCATATTTATACTAGGTGCTTTTTAAAACTGTACAGATTGGTTTTTGATAGGTTGCCCGGTGATTTTCTGGTCTAATGTATAATTGAAACTAGCTTGAATGTGATAGATCTGTAAAGGAATTTGAGACAGAAATGAAGTCATGCTTTATACATTGTTTTGCATGTGCATTATGTCTTCCTATATTATCATGGAGTTTGAAGCCTAAAAATTTATTTTTTTATTTTTATTTTTTTGACATTACATGGAAATTTTTACCGTGAAAAATTTAACAATGCAGACATTTTTAAACAGGTAACTTCTGTTTTTCAATTGACAGTAACAATTATGAAATTACTTCAAATTCTTCTCTTTCCTGCTATCAAAAATTTAATGGAGGAAAAGTTAACATATATCCCTATCCTCCAGTCAACAAGTTACTTTGTTAGTATTCAGGAAAAATAGGAAAAACTAGCATTTAAATTTTCTTTGCAAAGAAAATAACTTTTACATAACAGTGTATATTTAGTACTGCTATGGTCTCCTCTTTCAAATTGACTTCCTCCACTACCTCCTCTGGAATACTAGTAAAGCCTAAAAATTTTAAACTTGGGAATTGTCTTGTCCAAATTTCTTTTTAGAAAACAACACTGGAGTCCCCAGAGGTTGTTGATTGAGTGATAATCACAGAGTATTTCTTTAAAAAAATATTAGCAGCCATATATAAATTAATGATTAAAAACTACTTAGATAACTGTGTAAAACAGTAGAAAAAGGTTTTTAGATTTTTTTCTATTATGTTCCTGTTCAGTAAGTGAAGTTAAATTTTTAAAAATGAACTATAGTCCATAGTCCATTTATTAATGAAAGATTTCTAGAATGGAGTTTAAATAGTTCCCCCTTATCTTTGTTTTCGTTTTTCTCATTTTTGCTTTCTATGGTTTTAGTTAACACTGTCAACCATGGAATGACATTATATTTTGAGAGAGAATGAAAGATGAGACCACATTCATGTAGTTTTTACTACATTTGTTGTTACAGTTATCCTCTTACTAGTTGTTATTGTTAATCGCTTATTGTGCCTGATTTATAAATTACACTCTATCATTTGTATGTGTGGGGAAAAAACATAGTATATAAAGGTTCCTGTATTATTCATGATTTCATTCATCCACCAGAGGTCTCTGGACATATTCCCTATGGTCTGTATTCCCATCTCTTATTACCTACTTTACATTCATACCACTTTCTGCTAGCAATGTGAGTCCTCAGTCTTTCTGTCTCCTTCCACTGAAATGGCTTTTTAAGTTCTTATTCATTAGATTAGTTTTTTAGTTTTTATCTTATTTGTTCAATTTCATTGAAGTGGCAGACCACATTCCTCTTTTTGAAAAATACTTTTTTGTCTTTATCTCATACTACTTTTAGGTCATCATCTTCTTTTTTCAAATGGAAGTAATGGTGATTTACATTATTGTTGGTATTTTGGAAATTAAGTATTCTCCTTTGCCCTACTCAGATATTGCCACCATAGTGCACTTGTCCCCAAATCACCCATAGTCCACCACCACAGCCTACTGTGTTCTCTTCCCACTTTGTTCTCATCCCTCTCCCATCCGCCTTCCACCAGAGTCTTCAGTTCTAGAGTCAACTTTTAAGGGTAGTTTTTAAGCTTTTCTTTTTTTTAACACTTTGGTTTCTTTATATTATATATATGACACCATCCAGTATTTATCTTTCTCCTTATGATTTATTTCATTTAGCAATATTCCTTCCAGCTCATTCCAAGTTGCTGCAAATGTCATGATTTTATCTATTTTGATTGCCGAGTAATATTTCAGTCTGTGGACACACACACACACACACACACACACACACACACACACACACCCCACACACCTAAGTCCCAAAGATAAATATATATAGACTCAAAGTAAAGGGCTGGAAAACAGTCCTACAAGTGAATAGGTTGTCCTCTTAACTTCTGTTTCTTTTCATTTTCTACCTTGGGCTTCCCTTTGTCTACTTTTTCAATCTCTTTTAGGGTTCTATTGTTGGTCCTAGTCTTTCTTTCTCTATGATATCCCTGACAGTTTTATCATATCCCTTGCTTGAAGTACTACCATACATAGATTACAAAATCTATTTTTCCCAGAGGTATTCTATTCTTACTGTGTCCAAAATTGAAATATGTTGTCTTCCTAAACAGCTGCATTTTACCGTTACCTGACTGCTGTTGCCCTTTCTTTCATTCAATCATAAAAGTTCAAAATTGGAGAGTTATATTAGATATTCTTCTCATTCTCAGCTGCTATATCTGATAACCAAAACTGCCTTGAAAAATCCTCTTACATACTTCTTAAATCTGTTCTTTCTCATCCTTGCTGCAGCAATAATACTTGTCCTCTTGTCTAGAATAGTAAGATGATTTCATAAAATTGGTCTTTCTTGCATTTCTTTTACCTAGCCCATTTCTAATTCATTCTTGTTCTGTGTTCAAAGTTAATCCGCATTTCTCCAGGCAACATAAATTATTTTTGCCTCTGCCTTCTCTGTGCTGGTGTAATGTCATATATATTGCAGCTAAAGGACTTTTCCATTTATTGCAATTATTTATATGTCTTTTCTTCTCCTACACTGTATCTCTTTTTTTCTAGTCCAGTGGTTGGAAAATAGATAACTAATGTTTTTTTGGGTAAAGATTGAATGACTTAACTGTACATTTTATTTAGGAAGAGGATCTAGCTAAAGTGATTTTTTTTTTTTCAAACTTACACACTGTATGTAAATTATCCGTTTCCTTTGGTGTCTATCCAATAGTTTTAAGCTGGGGCCTATTTATCTCCCTACAAGATGGTTATGAATTTGTCTGATTTTTCTGATGAGAACCATTGTTTTATTATATGGTTAATGTGTCTACTTCATAGAATATAAGTAATAACTTTACAAATTTATAAAGCTTGCTGGGCCTTAGCATCTCCAAATATTTGATCTACTTTTTTGTTTCATGTAAATGCTGTTTTTCATTGTCAAACAGAAAAAAACCCCCATAAAACAGAGGCAATTTAACATTTGTCAGGGTTTGAATAAAAGGTTACTTGCAGCCTCCACATTCACCATAGACCATTGGAAAGTTAATATTTTAAAGTAAAAAATGTATAGGAGTTGATCCAGACATGCAGTAGAAACTAATGTTTAGTTATTTATAATTTTTTTGATCTGTTTTTGTTTTCTGATTTTTGCTTTAAAATTTTTCCATAAAATAACAGAATATTCAGTGGAAAGGACATCTGAAAAAGTTGGATATTATGATAGTTTGGGGGAGTCAGATATTCTGTAGTATTTTGACAATACTACTGAAGAGTGAATGATTTTTTTCTTATATAGATGTTTTATTTCATGAAGCTAATATGTAAGAATGGACAATAAATTGTTATTAATTTCTAGAGCTGGGAAAGATCCCACTAAAGGCAGATTTCAAAATTTATTGGTATTTTGATAATTATCATCTAATTAAAATACTTGTTTAAGTTCTATGTATTTATTTAACAAATATTTATGGAATGCTTATTATGTGCCACTCGAGGAATAGGGCTGGGAATAAGAGCTTATAATTTAATTGGGGAAAAGGTATAAATGAATGAATGAATATATGAATGGATGAATAAAGTTAGTTTATAGGTACTATGAAGAAAATAATTAGGGTGGATCTACAGAGTGCATGAATGCTTGCTTTAGATCTTTGTGAAGAGTGGGTATTCAAGCTGGGACCTGCTTAGTAAGAGATAAACTTGTGCTTATCAGGGTAAAAGATCTTGACATGCAGACAGAATACTAGAACAACCAGATTTAAAGACAATGTGGGAGCAATCTTGGGTTATGATTGGGGTACAGAAGGGAAATTTAGTAAATACTTGCTTGTAGAGGTAGGCATGGGCCACATTACAAATGACCTTGAAGGTAGGGGAGAAAGTTACAAGGTTTTAAGCCAGACGTAATATGACCTTATTTACATTTTAGAAAGATCACCTTGGTTGCTGTGTGGAGAATGGTTTGTAGGGAGTCAAGTGTACAAACAGACTAGCTCATCAGTTATTGTAGTAGTCTAGAAAACATGATAGCATTTGGAGATAGTGGGGAAAGGATGAGAATTTGTACTAAGGATATGTGTTTTTGCAAGGTCTTTATTACAGATAAGGAGGGTAGGAAAATTATGGACTATGAAGAAATGCAGACGTCTATCAAATTGGTAGTTTTAGTATAGAAATATTATAAACAGTTTTTTTCTTTGGACTCAAAAATGGACAAGAGATTTGTTGGTGTGTTTGTCTTAACTGTTTTTGTTAAGATCAGGTTAAAAGATAAATATCTTAAACTTTGTTTTTATTTACTATTTTGGAGAAATGTTAAGCCATTGGATAAGCAACTACTGCAAAATTGCATTATGGATTAGTTTCTAAAATGATGCATGCGTTATTAACTAAGTGTGTCTTCCCTCAGATTAATGTCCTCCAATCAAAAAGGAGATCAGAAATTCTAAAATCAGTAAGATTTTTATTGAAATGTTTTGAATATTTTAATATGAAACTATGTATTTGTTTAAAGCAGAATCATGTATATGTGTATATATGTGTATGAATGTGGTATATAAAATAGTTATGTATGTATATGTATATATATTTACTTATCTATTCCAGATTCATAATTAATCTTCTTACTGGTCTTTATTTACACTTCTTACATGTCACTTAACTATATTTTTGTCTCTTTTGTGTTATTTATATGTACCTCATGTAACTGGACTTAAACCAAAACATTAACTAGGATCAAGGTTTTTAAAACTTTGAGGATATTTATCTAAGAATTAATTTTAACATGCTCATCTTTTTTCCTCTTACTAGATGTTATCCTTTATGTATGCCCATTTGGCCTTTTTTCATCAAGGATATGATCTATTTAGTGAACTTGGGCCCTACATGAAGGATCTTGGTGCACAGGTAATGTACTGTGCTTTTTGTTTGTTATATATTGATAACTGTTTGTTTTTGGGGTTTTTTTTTTAGGTACAGTTGGCATATACCATATGTTGATTTTAGGTGCATAGCATAAAGATTAGTTATATGTATCTATTGTGAAATGGCCACCATAAGTTTACTTAACGTGCATCATCACATAGTCATAAATTTTTCTTCTTGTGATGAGAACTTTAAGCAGCTTGTATATATGCAGTACAGCATTATTAACTATAGTTAGCATGTTGTGGCTTACATCTTCAGGACTTACTAATTTTATAACTGAGATTTTGTATCTTTTGACCACTGTCACCCATTTTTTCCCACTCTCATCCCCAATCTGTTCTCTGTATCTATGAGTTTATTGAATAGTATTCCATGCTCTGTGTGTGTGTGTGTGCATATGCACATGCATGTGTAGTCACACCACATTTTCTTTATCCATTCATCTATCTATGTACTGTTAAGTTTTTTCCATGTCTTGGAAAACCCTAGCATCCAGGTGACAAGACTGTCTTTGCATTTCCCCAACTGCAACCTTCCCATGTCTCCACCATGTTGAAAAATACTTTTTCCTGCCCAATAGAGAGAGGGAAATTGCCCAACTTTCTGCTGTGATAGCAATGGGTAAGATGCATTAGCCATGAATTTACTACCAGCTTAGCAGACAAAAAAATCATGACTTACATTGCAGTTCTATTGTGGAGTGTACAACTGATTAAGTTTATAAATACTAGTTTAAATCTTGGGGGCTGCATTGCACTGTACTTAAATCTGAATGAATGAATAATAATTTGCCATTTAGTTAAGACTATAAAACCATGGCATAATGATTATTCCACTCATTCAGTGTAAGAAACTATTGAGAATATGACTTTCCTAGTGTAGCATGTGACAGCATTACCCACTAAATCAGTGTTCTATGCTACTATAAGGTATGAATGCCTTATATCTTAAAAGTGGAGTCTATAAATTGTCATCTAAGTCAAACATTTGTAATAGTGGTAGTTCTGTTTCAGTGTTTTTTTCTTTTTATCCTTTATTATTATCCAGTAATATTAAGGTGATCCTGTGCATGGAATTTTTCTCCTGTAGGAAAAAAATGACATTTGTGATAGGGTATGTATAAATGATCAAATATTTTAAGATTTTTAAAATTTAGTTTTTAAAGCTTAGCAAAACATTTGTACATATAATTTTTCTTCACAATCCTGTTGATATTTACATTTTTATTCATTTATCAGACATGTAGTAATCAGAGGTGATGAAGGTTCAAAGATGAAGCAATATACATCAGTGTCTAGAGGAGTAGAACCATGTCATGAAGTATTATTTTATAGTCTGGTTGTTTATTATTTCAGTGAAGAGGAGTTTAAGAAGGCACTGCATTTGTAATGATACTGGAAGTCAGATTATTTCCTTCTGATGGGAAAATTATCTTTTTGATGCAAAGGAACAGGAAACAAATGGGATTTTTTGATTTCGTAAGCTTTTTAGCTTTATGGAAGAATCTTTAACATTGGTGATTTTATACCTTGGTCTTACAAATAAATGCTATTTTGTTGCTGTTGTTATTATTATTACTATTGTTATTTAGCTTTCTCTTTTATCTGGTGAATTATTTCTTCTACCTCTTAGATTTGATTATGACATTAGAAAGCCAACTTGAAAACATACAGCATCTTAAACTTGAACTTGGGAGAACTAACCTGCACTAGCTTGACTGCTCTTTTTACTGTTTGGGAGATAAAGTCACCATTTTGTCTTCCTCCTGTTTTTGATTGTGACAGAATTGCTGAGTGGGTCAGGCAACCTAAGATAGCATCACTTTCCTTATGCAAGGAGTGACATGTTATCACTGCTGTGCGTTTGAGAAGGCTTCCTGTTACATTTGCTGGGCACCATGACTGGTTTAAGAAATATTTCTCCTCAAGGAGTTATAGACCTTTATAAAGAGAATTTGATACCAGGATGGAATAAAAGAACTTCCATTTTAAAATTGTAGCCAAAATGCCCTTAAAGTAAATTTAACTTGCCTCATTGGGAACAGGCTTAAAAAGATAATCATCACCTTTTTTTCTTTTTTATGTTTAAATCTGTGTAATTTTTTTCTTTACCCCCTTGATAGTTGGATCGACTGGTTGTGGATGCAGCAAAGGAGAAAAGAGAGATGGAGCAAAAACATTCCACCATTCAACAAAAGGTACTTTAGGAGAAAGATAAAGGGAGATTAATTCCCATTTTTCACAATTGTTTGATTATTTGTTTCAGTAAGATAGCTTTATGTTGCAGCTAATCCTTTGAATTTTAACAATTAAATTGTGTGAAAAATAAAAGTTTTGCAGATGTTCAGACATGTATTTTATTCCTTTACATCTCTTAGGGTTGTTCACATTGTTTAGTATCTTAACTAACTTAGAAGTGACCCTTAGGATTTAAAGCACTATTAATAGTTTTAGTTAATTACCACTGGTTCCTATAAAAATATGTGTGTTAGAATGGGCAGGGAGGGAATTGAAGAACACTTTAGCATCAAGTGTATATCTGATATTAATGACTTTTCAGCTGTGCACTTTAAGGCTGTGCTCTCACTTTCATGTGATGGTGACATTTCACTTGCATTTCTTGTTGATTTGCAAAGTCTAGCTAAAGTAGTAGTGAAAATATATTTTAAAAGTAAATGTTAAATATGAAATAGTTTTTATTTCTGTGTGCTAAAAATTTTGAATATGACATACCTGGTACTCATCCTAATAATATTTTATGTTACATAGTTAGTGATATTTTTTTGTGTAGTCACCTGAAAATAAAAGGACTTAGAATTTCAATGTAATAATAACAAGTGTATGACAGAATGCCTTCTAGTATTGCTTTAAGAATACTTACTGGTATTAAGCAGTCAAATCAACTTTTATTATGATCTATTTAGAATTTAAAATGTCAGTAAACTGCATCTGAATGTATTGGGAAAAAATTAAGGAAAATTTTATTGGTGATGAGTTTTTAAAAAGGAGATTTTCTACTAGACCATCTTTAAATTAGTTACTTCTAGTTATAGTCAAGTAAGAATATGTTTTGTTTTGTTCGAATGTTTTGTTTAAAGTTGGAATCACTTTTGGTTGTATAATTTGTTTTAATAATATTACTATGAAAAGATTGTTAAACTTGGGACCAGTATCTTAATTAAAATGAGAGATCATGATAGTTGTGGAAACGTGAGTATTTGTCTAAGTTGAATTACTTAATGACCATTATTATGCATCTTTTACTATTCTACCTTTGATATACACAGCTTGGTGTTTGTACATATTTCCAAAAGTGGTAAATTACTAAAGCTAGAATTAATTTAATTTTAAAATAATAATCAACTATTTTCCTTTAAAGACGTCATGCTAACTTTGCTCACTGACCTTTTTTCTGCTCTTAAATGCTGACAAAAGGCTGCATTACAGGTAAACAAACAAAAAAAGAACTAGAGAGAAAGAGAGAGAGAGACAGAGGCAGACAGATTCAGTCAATGTGGTTTTATTTTACACTTTATTTGCTAGTAAGTTCAGTACCTTGCCCTGTCTCTGTTGGTTGTTTGGATAGTCTGTTTATGAAATGTGTAGCAGTTGTCCTCCCATTTTTTTCATCTATTTGCTTAACTGTTGAGCATGTTCTTTGTATATTCTGGGTATAAGCCCCCTTTTGGGATATATGTGTTTTACATTTTCACATAGTTTCTTAGTAAGTCTTTTATGTTTGGCACTTTTTGTGTCTTAATAAATCCTTCCTAAACCCAGATCATGGTGCTGTATCTCCTGTATAGTCTTCTAAGAGTTAACAGATTTCTTTATATGAGTAGATCTTTAATCTATCTGTAATTGGGTTTTTGTGTGGTGTAAGGTAGAGATCCAAATACATTTTATTTAGGTACTGATAGCTAGTTGATTCAAAATCAGTTATTAAAAAGTTTCTTTTACTACTACTTTTCAGTATATCATTTCCATACATGTGAGGTTTGTTTGAAGGTCTCTATTCTCTCTCACTGGTGTTTTGTTTTAAATATACTGATTCTTTGCTGTCTTAATTATTTTAGCTTTATAGTATTTTGTGACATCCAACAAAACAAATTTTAGCATTTTTTTCAGGTTCCATAAAAATAGCTTTTGGGATTTTGATTGATTGCATTGGGTCTGTGAATCAACTTGGAGAAGAATTGACATTTGCATTTTACAGTGTCTTCTAATCCATGAACTTGAAATATTTTCTGTTTATTTAAATGTTCCCCTGTGTCTTATACTCTTTTGTTAGATTTATTCCTAGATGCTTGTATTGCAAATGTTACTGTAAATGTTATCTTTTAGAAACTTCTTTACTCACTATTTACATCTGTTATGTATTAAAATAGATTTTTTTTCGGTATTGTTTTTTGCAATAGGTAATCTTATTCACCTCTCTTTAATTCTAAGTTACTTCTTCATTCTTTTGGATGTTCTATGTACCAAATTATATCTTCAAATAATGTTTATGTCTTTTCACTCCTTTCCTATTTGTTTGTAATCTTGATGCCTAGGACTTCCAATATAAGCTGGCAATGATGGTCCTTGTATCTTGCTACAGTTTCAAAAAGGAAAGCTGCTTTTAGATTTTCTTCTGGGCCAAACTGGATTTTGCCTTCTACTCTCTGGGCCTCAGACCAAAGTTTCAAATTCTCCTGATTAGACAAAAGCCCTTGTGGTGAAAGCTGTCTTTCACCTCTTTGGCTACCAGTTCCATTTAATTTTTTGCCTTCGGGTATTCTTTTCAATTTTGTTAGTTCATCAGTGTATTTTAATTCTAGTATTATATATATTTGTCCAACATTAGTAGTTGCTTTCATTATAAATCCATGTAATATATCACACTTTAAATACTATAAAATATTGATATTAATGGTAATAAAATTGAAGACTTAGTTCACCTCAAGAAATATAGTTGTGAGTTAGAAACATACTTAAAGTACACTGCATTTTCACAGAAATCTTATGTTTTAAGTAGCATAAGGGTTATGTAAACACTCCTGATGTTTCAAATGAAACCTTTACAATGTTTCCAAACTCAATATATCTATTGCTAGCTTAATCCTATCTGTGTAATGGAGTCTCAAATTTTAATGATGAAATTAAAATTTTCCTGACTTTTTTCCAAGAAAAAGTAGGAAGATATGTAACAACTTGTTTGAAGATTTCATTCATCTGTTTATTTTGGGTTATCATCTTTCTGTGGCTAAATTTTGAAAGAAGTCAGGGAAGTTTTAAATTCTGAATTTAATCTGTTTTCATTTTCTATCTTTGTAGACTCAGATTTGGAAAACCCTTAAGTGATTCTCACTGTCTCCCCTCCAGTTGCTGGAACCCCACATTCCAGTAATCTTGATGGGTAGTAGTCATCCAACTTTTTTCAACTCTTCTCAAGATAGAAAATTTACTGCTTCCTAATAGAATAGCAATGATAATTTTGATCATTGGTCCAGAAGTAATTTTGAAAGTTATGAGACTGATTTTTAGAGTTTTTAATTTGGGAATAGGAGCAGTCTTGCATTTTGTTTAAATTAATTTGGAAGTTCATCAGGAAATATTTTAAAGATAGGATATTAGATTTCAAATCTTCACGAATCCTTGGAGGAACATTGAAAGTTGAAAGTGCATTTGAGTGACGACTATAGTGACTTAGAAAAAGGTGATGAATAATTTCATAGTTCCCTCTAAAGTGAGCTTAGCATGCCCATTTCAAACTGGTTTTCCTTTGCAAAACTAAATGTTTTTAGGGTAAAAAAGCCGTAGACTCCTTACTTTATTTCTGAACTTCCAAATAGTAGAGTTATTACTTTAGTCAGATTAAAACACTTCTGTGATAATAATATATTTAGAAAAGAGTATTATTTTCTAAATAATAATATTTAGAAAAGAGTGGTACAGTGTATGTATTACCATAAAATATTGGGATAAAGTGAAAACACTTTAAATGTAATCCTCTGTATAATGTAGTTCTTCCCGTTGTCTATCTATGTACATATTATTTTGAGATTTTAATCACAGTGTATATACAGTTTATATTGTTTTTTATTTTAGAGTATATTCAGTATAATTACCTGTGTTTTTATGTCAACATCATCTTCATGATCACTCACCACTGTTATTTTGTATAATATTCCACTATTGATGTGTTGAAACATTCTTTTTATTATTGATCATTTAGGCCTCCCCTTTTATGAATATTGTTGATATTACTATCTTTAAAGCTTTTCTACAATTTGAGCTATTTTTGTAGGATAAACTTGTTGTTTGGGGAACATCATCAAATCATATGAACTTTCTTTATTTGTTGTTTTGTCTAGGATTTCTCCAGTGATGATTCTAAGTTAGAATATAATGTAGATACTGCAAATGGAATTGTTATGGAAGGATATCTATTCAAACGAGCCAGCAATGCCTTCAAAACTTGGAACAGGTAATATATTTAAAACGTTAGTCTTGATTTTTCCATACTTTCAGTTTTCTCGCTTTCCCTATGATTTGGCAACGCTTTCTTTCATAATTCTCTTAAATCACAGTTCAAAGTAACTTTTCTGAACCCAGTCCTGAATATTATAGAAAATAAGACTTCCTTCTGGGAAAGGGCACCCTTAAGGAGCAAGTAAAAAATGACAACGCTAATTCTGAATTCTAAAATTTAAGCAAAGTTTAAGTAAGGGAAATTTTTACAATACTTGGTCTGTAATGACAGGTCATTAATATAGGTAAATTTTGAATATGAGCTTCCTTCCATATTTGTTGTGAAATGGATTTGATTACAAATTATTTATTAAATATAGTGGATGGGTAAGACAAGTGAACTTTTTCTTTCATTTGGATTCCTCTCCATCTGATGTTTATTTACTTTTTACTTTGTATTTACATATGAATTTTTGAGCTACATGATCCTGATCTTTGCAATAACTTTAGCCAGAAATGGGATTTCTAGAAATGGGATTGTTTTTGTATGTCAAGTATGTTTGGCAGCTGGCACACCTTTATTCTAAACTTGATGGCTACCAAAAGCACTGAATTTTTTTTCTCTCAACTGCTTTTTTATAAAATATAAAGTCAGCAAATGTCTATTAAATGAGTGAATATATAATTTTTTATTGTATTTTCTCATGTGGTAATATAATAAAGTGAAATAATTTCAGAGACATAGACATAAAAAACTAGATTGTGTTGTTTCAGGGTCATCCTTCTGAATAATACCGATTAATCTTTTATTCGAAGATGCCTCTATGCAAAAAAAGAATTTTATACTAAATTAGAGTAGTTTTGGATTGTGGCTATTTGATTTACTATTATATTATTGGTTGAGTTTGTATATTTTATTTACTGCTTGAACAGCATATGAATTCACTTAATGATAAAGGAGATTGTTTTCTTTTTAAAACATGGACATTAACAAAATAGAGCTTTCTTGGTAAGTTTAGTTTAGTATACATTTTCATTAATTTAAATGGAAGCACTTATGCTTGGATATCAATATATTGAATTGAGTTTCAGTGCACTTAATTTGTTTTCTTGGTTTTGACGTTTTATAGAAAACATTCATTGATATTTTCAAATGCTGTGATATATTGGGCTTTTCCTAGCATTTGATATTGCTGGTGTTAAAATGGTATATGGTGTTTTTTATTTGAAATGCTTTTTCCATACCTGAGAATGAATATAAACTAGAAATAATAATGTTTATATTTGATATTGAACCTCTTTGTGTTATGTAGAACTTTAAAAATAATACACGGGTATAGGAAGACCAACTAAGATGTTAATCTGGTTAGAAATAATGTTTCTGATTATTGTAAAGTGAAAATGAAAATTATATTCTCTAAGCTGTAAAAGTTAGGACAACAGTTTTTTAATCTTTTCCTGGCAAATTTCCTAGCCAGAATAGGAAATTGAAATAAGAAATAGTGTGATTACCAGATTTTTATAGTAAGTAAAGGGTTTTTTTTTTTCAGCCAGTATGGTTTCATGAGGTAATGTTAGAATTGAATTTTAACCTTCAGATTTCAAAACAACCTATTAAAGTTTAACACAGTGAAAATACAATAAATCCATAGAAACTATACCTTTATGTTAAGAAGAAATGAACTTCCATGGATTTCTCCAGTAAGAAATGCACTCAGACCTCAAAATGAAGCACAGTAAGTGTTAGTGGAAAATTATGTTGCCATGTAGAGCAATAGATGAAAATTAATTCTGATCTGATTTTAGCATGGACCTTTTCATTTTTCACTATTTGCTTTATGAATTTGATTAATTGGCATAGATACTAAAATGTAACAAAAATCAAGTAGGGAATAATTGTTAATTTTTCAGCTGTAAACTTGTCACCTGCATTTGCCAAGTGAGAAAGACAATACCTTAAGAAATGAGATTGCTTATTAAAGGAAGATCCAACTGTATGTAGAGGAATGATAGCTATGATTAGAATTATGGACTGTAGTTCAATGCTTTAATTTTTTAGTAAAGTAATGGAGATGCACAGACCACATAACTAGTCTGTGGCAAAATTGAGTCACGAAACACTGTGTTTTTACAAATTGCTTTGGAAATTTCAAGCAGTCTATAGATTGATAAACTGTAACTTCAATTACTAAAAAAATAGTTTAAAAATGATTACAAAAACTTAGGCCAATACAATACAATAGGCCAATACAATAAAAACTTGCATTCTTATGAAAAAATTATGGCTAGCTAGTTAGTTTTATTTTATGTGCCTTTTAATAACATTTTGATGGAAACATCAGTGAAAAATAGACTTGCAGGGGCCTCCCTGGTGGTGCAATGGGTTAAGTCTTAGCCTGTGAGGTACCCACAGCCACTGCAGCACAAGTTGGATGCCCGGCCAGGGAGCTTCCCACGTGGCGCAGCAGACCTCTCCTGCCTTGCCTGCTGCTTCCCTTAGCAGATCTGCCTGTTCTGCTCCCCACTCTGTCTCTGGTGAATCCTCTCACCACCCCCCACACCTCTGGTCTACACCCCAGCTTGTATGCATAAATAAATAAATAAATCCTAAAAAATAGATTTATTTTTAAGTCTAAAAAGTAGACTTGCAAGGAAAATAGCATATAAACATTCTATAAAACTTCACAATTAAAAAAAAGTCAAAAATTATTGAAAAAGTTTTAATTTCTTTTAGGTTATAGATCAGTAACTATAAGGAAGAAGGAAAAAGTAAATCTACTAAATGTAACTTAAATTTTTTTTTTCCTTTTCAAGTTAAAACAATTTGGAATTTATATTGCTTATATGAAGTTTATCAAAAATCTAATTTAGGAAATGTCAGCAGTAATTTTCCTTTATCTATTTATGACTTTAGAGTCTGTCCTACTTCTGTAATTAGTGTTCTATCCAGTTTGATTTAATCTATTCTAACCTCTGAATAAAGTATTCTGTGGTATTTGTGTCTTAAGTTTAAAAATCTGAGACTCATTCAAACATAATGGTTTTTTCTGCTTATTGTTTGTAGGTATTTTTTAGATTGTGGATTAATTTTAATTGATTTTTTCCCCTTGTTGTCACAATAAAGTACCAATCATAAGATGACAAATTTGCCATTATCTATAGTTTTTGGGAGTAATGACATAATTTTCAAAATCGACCTTTTTAAAAGACCTCCTTCTTGAGAGAAAGGTGAATATGACTAGAAACAGCAGGTTTAAGACCTGCTGTTCTTCATAAAATCTAAGTATATCTTGAAAGCATCATTTTGTAACTTGAAATATAACTGAAGGGATAACGTTTTGTGTGATGTAGCTGAAATAACATAAGGAGTAAAACGTTTTATGTCTTTTGTGGATTGTTGAGCTTGTTTCTGATTGGTTTCAGATATCTAATTTGTGTGTATCCCATGAGATTTTTATGTCTACAGTACATATTTTTCTGAAGACACATGTGAGATTTACCAAGATAATATTTCACAATCAGGTTATTTTCTCAGGCTGGCAGCTTCACTTCAGGCTCAAACAATGTTAGTCGAATTGCTGGTACCTATATATTTCTCTTTTATTTTTCATGGTAAATTCAGAAAAGATGAATGAACAAGGAAAATAAGTAAACATTAGCACTAGTTAGTAATAAGCAATTAAACTAACTTACATGCTATGATGCTCAGTCACCATTGAACTAGAAAATACAAATAAGCACAAGATGTATTATACAGTTTCTTAAAGCAGAGTATTCTATATGCTGCTGGACAAATACTAAATTTTTTCTATGATGACCTCTTTCAGAAAATAAGAAATGTATATATAGATTAAAGATAAACTCAAGTTATTGTGACCGTAGGGTTTCTATTATTATTATTTGATGAAAAGGGGGCAGGCAAGTGGAAGGAAGGCTATTGACTGAAAATATTTTATTATGTTTGAAATTTTTAATTTGTGATCCACTTTTCATATAAAAACTTCTCATTTATTTCAAGTTTATATAGCTTTATAGTGATTATTTTCTTTAATTATTTACAAGCAGCTTATTAAATTAAGGATATGTACTCTTATAGCTATGACTGTAGAGACAAGAAATAGTAGTACTGGTGTGCTCAGTACTACCAGAGTTTTCTATAACATAATACTCAAAGAAAAACTTTGCATATTTCTGAAATATTAGTGTTCCAGATTTCTAAGAGTTGGAATTAATTGTACAGATGCACATATGCCTACTGTGAACAAAATGCAGCAGGTATTTTTTATTATTAGGTTATGAGCTTAAGCTTGTTCCTTTAAACCTTGCTTTATTTTCATATCATGCTAGTCCTTTGCTTATTTTGCACATTTGCATTTTCATTCTTTTACTACCTTTCCCTTTTGTTTTAATCCTGCCCCGTTTTTTCACATGACAGGAAAAAGCCCGATCATATCAGGTACCAAATGGCTTCCTTCCTCTCACCCCTACCTTACTTCAGTTTCCTCTTTGGCACGAGAAAGCTCATAATTAACCTGCTTTTCAGATGGATTACTTGCAATGGATGTAAAGTCTCACATGTTTTAAATCGGGAGGAAAATATAAATTGAATTATACCTTTTCATTGTTTATCTCCTCAATTTGTTTTAATCTGGAAAAGAACATTTGATGTTTATAGTTACCCAAAGAAGGTTTAAATTGAATTCATATATATTTATAATTTTTAAAGGAAGTGGGCCAGTAAGTGCTTTTTAAAAATTATAAATAGTATCTCAGAATTAGTCCTTTTGGTAGTAACCATATTATGTTGGAAGGAAACAGCCATCTTTAGATTTTTCTTTTTTGTTTTACCAATTTGCTTTTTTTTTTCCTTGTGAAAAACTGAATTTGAAATAAAGGAATGTACTGTATACAAGCTTTTATTTTTGTTAAATATTCACTTATTTGGCACCTGTATGGATGTGTACACAAGTCCATCACCAGTATCCTTTAGTGATGGAGTTTCTACAGAATTAGAAGTTTGACTTCACCCATGTTTTTTATTTCAAGTGCAGTTCTGGGTCTAAGTGATCAGACATGGTAGAAGATACTTGATATATTATTTTATGTACCTTCCCCCCACCCCTTGCCATTTTGTCATCTGGAGGCTCTGATTGGTATATAAATATTAATATTTATTTAATATTTTGGTCTAAAATCTTTATTGAATTCATTGAATTTGAGATGGAGATAAAGTGGTTTCTCGTTTCTCTTAACGAACCAAGACATTTTTGTTTTTGAAAAAACTTTTGTATTTTGGCTTTGTAAGTCAGTTTCCGAATCTTATAGATTAAAGTGTAGTTGTCAGCACAGTGCTTTCCAAAACTTGTCCTTTTGATTTAAATACTCCTTTTAAGTACCTTAAAATTGCAGATAACTTGAATTTAAAATATTGAGTATTTTTTAAATATTCAGTAAGCTAGAAATTGTCTCATTCTTCCTTTTATTATTAACTGTGATTATTCTATAGATTCAATTAAGAATATATACTCTTTTACTTTCCTGACTAAGTGTAGTCTCTTGATCAGTGTAGATGAGTATAGTTAACTCCTTTTTAAAATATTTATTTCAGGGCAGAGAAGGAGAGAGGGTTTTATAAGACATAAAAGATCTTAGTTATTGAAATTATTTTTCTACCTAGGATACACATTATGCAGATTTTTCTTAGAAGATGTAAGCAAACTAAAATGAATTTGTAGTTTGTTTTTTTTTTTGAGAGTACAAAAGTTGATGATGTGAGAAAGTTACCTAGAAGCAGATAGGTGGGATCAAAACTGGGTTTAAGAAATATTAATACATGTCATCTATAGAGTTAATGATGAATGGTAATAGACTGACAAAAGATAAAAATTTGTAGTATTTTGTTACTGTTTTTAGAGTCCTGCATTCTAATATGCAGTAGGTCACAAGAAATTTATTTTTTTAAGACCTCAGAAGCATGAAAAGTTTACATGGTTATATGGGTGTTTTCCATAGTATAAAAATCCTTTTTTTAAATCAAATTATATAATATGATTTCTATACTACAAAACGTAAGCATTTTCATTAATATAGTTAGTTCACTCTGCTTCAAATTACTTAAAAAGTCACTTTAATCAGTATCAGAGATTGTTTCCATTGCATGTCATCCCACGTGGCAGGGCTGTACCATTTTGTTTGTAGGTTTTTCCTTTAACATTGCTAACCAACTGTGTGCCCCAAAGCAAAGAAACCCAGAAGTTCTTCCTTTTCTAGCCTCCCTCTTGATGATTTGCATTTAAATGCAATCATTTGTTTTTATTTAGATGCTCATTTAACACATCTCTATTTTTATGGTAAAAGTGTTACCTTTTTTAAATAGCAAGAGTATCTAACAATCTGTCTAGTTTTAAAATAGAAAAGCGTCTTCTAATCATTTTCTCAGCTTTGGAGAATTAATTTTTAAAAACAGAAATTCTAAATATGTGTAAATAAAATTTCTTGTATTTTGTATTAGTATCAATGAAAAGGTAGAATCTCTATCTGCTAATAGATTAATAACTAATGGTTACAAAAGAAATCATCTCACATGAAACTAATTTTAAAATAATAACTCAAATATTGTTTTACCTTTCATGCTTGATGAGAATTTTTGCTTCCTTTTATGAATGGCTTTTGGCTGTGATTTTTTTTTTTAATCTTTAGGTCTTTTTACTGTTTTAATAAGTTAGAATTAAGTATGCCATATATAGCTTAACTTTTTCTTCTAAAGAAGAATGCAAGTAAATTGTTTGCCTAATAATTTGTAATAATGAGCTGATATAAGTAGTTGGGTGAATCATTTTGTTTAATAACTTTGATTATTCTGCCTAGAAGTACTTTATATAACAGAAAGGTTAATTGGCAATTATCTCCTGTTGGATATCAGTTCTTAAATGTGAATTAGTTTTTTGTTTTGCTTAATCAAATGCTAGCTGAATTATCTGTAGAAAAGTTGAAAACCAGCACCATTTACTTCAGTGTTTTACTGTGTGCAATGGTCAGTCTTATAAATCTGTTTCTATTTTATAATAAAAGCAATTATTTGGGGGGAAAGATTTTAGTTACTTATGAGGAGCCTCAAAAAACTATAAATTTTTATTTAAAAATTATTTGGTGATAGCATAAAAGATAACAGCTTTTGTTAGGAGATATACTTTAGACAAAATAAATCAAAATATAGTAAATTTCCTAATCTGTGGTTAAAATTGCTTATTCTTTCAATAGTATCTTACTGACAATCAGTTTATATAAAGTAAAACAATGCACTCTCAAAAAATGTAATTGCCATGACTGATTTTCTAGTGCTTTTCCAAATATTTCTGACAACTGAAATTATATTTGTGAAAATTTAATCTATTTTTTATTTATTTAGACGCTGGTTTTCAATACAGAACAATCAGTTGGTTTACCAGAAAAAGTTTAAGGTAGGTGTTAAATGATTCAGTGAAACTCCAGTGAATTCCCAGTTTTAGGTTATCTGTTCACCTTGATAAAAAATTGAAGTTCATAAATACTCATGTTTGCAAAATTAGCATTTACTAGTTCTATGTTTATGCAGTCTAAGACTCCAGTAGAAAGTATCAACATTTACTCCTTAAAAGCAGTGTCATTTTGAAACCTTAACTTCTAATCCCTAGCTTTGAGATGGATTTGTGTGTGTGTGTGTGTGTGCGCGCGCGCCAGGATTATTACTCTTATTTCTTTATCTTTGTCCAGCTCTGTACAGAAATAACACTACCATACGATAATACTAGTTTGAGGCTGAAAAATAGGATTTTTATGACATTTTAAGGACTGTTACCTTAGGGCCAAATGATATAGAGAGTTATGATACGGAACGGTGATAATATCAAAAGGTTAAAAATGACCTTAAATATAAGTTTGAAGAAATTTTAGTGGAAACCTATAAATTTGTTGTTCATACTGTTCATATGATATCAGAAAAAAGGGGCTTCAGAATTGCCAAAGACACTCCCCAAATTGCTTACCGTCACTATCTTGGTTCTACACCCGCATACACAATTGCAAGACTACTCAGGCTTAGGGAACAATAACAATGGGATTTATTTAACAAACATGGAAAAGCAAAGAATTTCTGAAGTCAACCTATGGCCGTTTACCTTACTTAAAGCAATGTCCAGTCCTTTAAGTCCCAGAGACGTAACAAAGGTGGCGTCTTCCCGCCACTGTTGATGTGGAGCTCCTCTTCCAAACAATAGGCCACGTTTCCAAAATGGTGTCTTCCTTCTGCCGATGCGCACCGATCAGACTGCAGGCCAGGTTCCAACTCATGAGGATGACACAGAACACAACTGGAGATGCTCCCGGAGCTGCCGTGGTGCCCCAGCACAGCACCAGGCCACCAACAGTGTAAACAGCAACTACAGCGGCCAGATGGCCCATCAGACTGCACTCACGCATTTTAGGAAGGCGCCTGATTCAGGCCTCTGCCTTCTTCCTTCTGCTGCAGTAAAAACAAAACTGGGAGCAGTTTCTGTCGCTTGGCTACTTGCGAAGCCTCCAAAGTCGCTGGCCCCAAAGTCACTAACGATTCCAAAAACGCTCAATCCGGAACTCCATATCCCGGCGGCTCAAAAACTTCTGGCGTCTGATTTCCAGACTCTCAATCTTCGCGGCTACATTTTCTGCTGCTGATCCCTCTAGTCCTATATCATGGCGACTAAATTCCCCTTCTCCTTCAGTCCCTTTTATTTCTCATCAGAATCTCCAACCGAAACTGCAAAGCTTAGCATTTTTCCCTGGGGCAATTCATTATCATCAGCAAACTCCTCGCAGGGGGCACCAACTTTATGGGAATACTGAAATTATATGGAACTTCAGAATGTTAAAAATAATTAGAAGAAAAAGAACCATTAGTTAATTTGCTGACTTGATTTTTACTTAGCCTTTATGAAAAAAAGATAAATTCAACTACAAATTTCAGATATTTACTGTATTCTTGAGGTGACACAATATGAAATTTGACTTGTTTGGTTCTATAACAGCAGTTTAGTTCAATATAAATCCTTTATTCTAATTAGTCCATTGTTTCTTCTTCTCTGATAAATTTGCTTATGAGTTTATGTATTTATTAAGTACTAGAAAAAGATAAAAACTTTATTTTCTTTGGAATTTTAAGAAAGATGTATAGGGATTTTTTGATATTTAAAACTTCTTTAGATCCTTCTTTTGGGGAAGAACCTAAAAGCTTTTATCATGTGAGATAGGATCAGGAGAGTTATGAAGAGGGAAGAAAGTTAACAGGAAGTTAGTATTTGTGGAGCATCTACTAGTTAATTACCAAGTTTTGAATTAAGCTCCTTTATCTGTTTTGTTTAATCATTTCACAATAATTTTATGAGCCAGCTAAAATTACTAACAGGAGAAAATTGGATTTAATGTATGTATGTTTATAGCCCATACCTCTAAAACATATAATTTGAAATCTTTAAAATTAGGCCATTTTTTCCCAAGTAATATTTGAACGTATGCTATCATTGATAGTAGTGCTTAAAACCTAGGTTGGTAAATATGGGGGTTTTGTTTCGTTATTGTAGGATAACCCCACTGTGGTAGTGGAAGATCTAAGGCTCTGCACAGTGAAACATTGTGAAGACATAGAAAGACGATTCTGCTTTGAGGTGGTCTCTCCAACAAAGTGAGTGGTTCTAAAGAATCTGAGTTGCATGGATGTTTATATAGTTTGTTTCGACTTTTCAAAGTAGAGAAAGGTTTGTGTTTCACTTGTGACTATCTGTACTAAAGAGGAATAAATGTTGTGAAAGTTAAATTCAATAGTTATTCAGGTATTATAGTTAGATATTTATGTAACTACTCAGTTACCATATTCATAAAATACTTGAGAGATTATTAGTATGACCATGTGGAAACTCTCTTGATTAACTGAAGTCATATATCAGATATTATTTTTTGCTAATATAGTGTCTGAAAAAACAATTTTTTTTTTATCTTTTAGAAGTTGTATGCTTCAGGCAGACTCTGAAAAGCTGCGCCAGGCATGGATTAAGGCTGTTCAGACCAGTATTGCTACTGCTTATAGAGAGAAGGGTGATGAATCAGAGGTTAGCTAACAATACTATAATACCAAGAGTTTTTAATATTAGTTGCAAAATTGTATTATTGTAACTTTTTTTTCCCTTGGAGGATGAGTTAAATGTGATTCAAAGGGGTTTTATTTTTAAAATCTAGATTTATTTTTTTGTATGTTTCTATATGTATTTAATTCAGTATTTGAAATCTGTGTCCCAGATTGACATAAGCATTCTGATGTATATCCCTCCACCCCCAATTTTAAAATTCTAATAAAGTATAAAATAATGACTGAAAGGGCATTAAAAGTAAGACTGGGTAAAAAGCTTAAAAAACAAAAGGGAAAACACAGTTTGTCTCAGTTGAGATCTCCCTGGGGAAGACAGGCTAAATACAGAGTCATGGCTCATAGTCTGCTTCAACTTCCCAGTGAGTTTATAAACTCTTTGGAGCAAGGTCATGAATGAGTCTTGAGAAACAGAGCTCACCACTTCCTCTAGGAGCTTCCTGAAAAAGAGGTATTTGTGAGCCCACTCTAAAAATGTCTTTATTATCACATTTGTTTGATAATTTAGTTAAGTATGGCATTTTTAGATTGGAAATAATTAGTTCTGAAGGATTATGTATGTTTTTTTTTTGTGTGTGTGTATAGCATATATAATTTATATGTAAATAAAAAACAAAATACTCAGTGTTTATGTGTTTCTCCCCGTAAGACTAAATGCAAATTGATGGAGGAACTTACATCTTTCATCCTTGAACTCTAATGCCTAAGCAGTGCCTAACTTAGTCCTGTAGAAGGCCTTCAACTTATTTTTTAGAAGTTTTGTTTGGAGCATATAGTGTGTAAGAGTATTTATATATATACACATATATATGTATATATTTAATACCTATATTTAACAAATAATTCTTAATTCTTTTAGAAACTGGATAAGAAATCATCACCATCCACAGGAAGCCTGGACTCTGGAAATGAGTCAAAAGATAAATTATTGAAAGGGGAAAGTGCCCTGCAGCGAGTCCAGTGTATCCCTGGCAATGCCAGCTGTTGTGACTGTGGTCTGGCAGACCCACGGTGGGCCAGCATCAACCTGGGCATCACCCTGTGTATCGAGTGCTCTGGGATTCACCGGTAGGTAGGCCTGTGCAGGGTGATGAGCACACAGTGTCCCTTTGGGAAGAAGACCTTTTCCACTTGCTCGATTTCCAGTTGGTATCTTTATGCTTTTATAAAGTGGATAAAATTCTAGTTTGAAAAATGTTTTCAAGGATATTGTTTCGCCATTCATTACTAACTGGAGATCTATTTCTACTTACGTATGCATTGAGGACTTTACTAGAGACTATATCACATAAAAAAAGAAAACAAAAACCTTTGCATAAATATGTGCAAATTGAGACTTGCTAAGTTATTATTAATGCTCTCTTTCCTGACTCCCTTTAGGAGTCTTGGAGTTCACTTTTCAAAAGTGCGATCTTTAACTTTAGATACCTGGGAGCCTGAACTTTTAAAGGTAAGATAAACATTTGCTTAAAAGTATTTCATTTTCACAAAAATGTCAAGATTTTACGGTTTTTGTTTACAAATATATGTGTTGCTCAGTGCAAACAATGAACTAAATTGTATTGGGACATATTTGGAACTATTCTGGCAAGTCCAGTGCTTTCAAAATTGCAAAGTCTATGTAGCACTAGTATCATTTTAAGAAAACTGCATTCCTATGTTTTCTCAAAAAAACCTTAGATTCTGTATCTTAATGTCAATCTTTAATAGTTACATAGATTTTTGTTATTAAAAGTATTAGAAACATATTGTTGTAATAAGCTCCATAATGGACTGGAATAGCATGTTGTTATCATTGGGATATTTTAACACAGGATCATTTGCAGACTTAAATTTGTTCGGATAGTAGTCATCAAGCTATCATTACTTTTTCCTGTGTAAGGATTGATATCTATATCACAGATGGGTTTCTGATCAGATTAACAAAATTCATAGTAGTGAATAGTATTCTTTTAATTACTCATTGTTTATTTTTTCATATTGTCAAAATTATATTAAAGGTTATAGTACACTCAGCATTTATTTCTATCTGAAAATTGTGTTCTCAATGGGCTTGTATTTTAGCTTTAGCCCATAGATAAAATGGTAATATAGTTATGTAAAATAAAAAAAGTGCAATTATTGTGTAAACATCTAAGTGACAGTGATAAATTGAGCCCTAAGGTAGAGCCCCATTTAGATAGAATCTTGTAATGGTTATGAATTCAAAGAAGAAAGTAGAGGATGAGGGGTAGAAATCTAATTTCTGCATTAACATTTTAGAACTCTGTTGATTCAATTTGGAAAACTTGGTTGAAACACATCTTTCTGATACATTAAAAAAAATACGACCAAACTTTTAAGCAAAGTATTTTGAACTACTTAGATATCAAGGATAGGGCGAAAGTGGTTTGCTTTGATTTTGAATTGTCTGAAACTAACTGTCTGAACTTAGACATTATACAGTTAATGTACCAGATATGAATAATATGCAGTTTTATACCAACTGTAGTAGAGCAACAGAAAACTAGTAGAAGATGGGTGAGGAGAAACCCTTTCTTATAGGAGTGGTAATCATCTATGGGAGGTTTTCTGGTGAAGAATGGCAAAATAGTGATACTGCTTTCAGTCCTTGTCTTTGTTTAATCCTTAAACTTCTCTGTGGAGAGAGCAATTGCACTATCTGAGGAGGAATTCATTAGCTGTGTTTGCTTTATGAACTTTTTTATAAAAGTATTTTTTTTAGGATTAAATGCCGTTTTTCTATTTTCCTACTATATAGCTTATGTGTGAGTTGGGGAATGATGTTATAAATAGAGTTTATGAAGCTAAAGTGGAAAAAATGGGAATAAAGAAACCACAGCCAGGACAAAGGTATTTATTATTTCAGTTGTCTTAATAGGTTTACCCTTTCCCCCTCACAAATCAGGAATATAGATAAACTCTGGTTTTTTTTTTTCGTTATCACTGAAATGTAATATTGAAACAGATTGTTTAGAAGAGATAATTACTGCTTCTGTTAAAATGTAACTTTCTTTTACTTCCATATGTTAATTAGATAATTATATTTAACTGAGCAGATAATCAGGTAGTTTCCAGATGACACTCTTAAAACAGGCTCTTTACATAGGAATGTGACAGCTCTTAGCAATTAAATCAGGCCAAAGTTCTGTTAGTGGCAGGTCTTTAAAAAGAGACAATATGTTCACTAATGTCTCCAAGGTCAAGTTTCTACTATCTGTCATGAATAATTTTTACATTGTTTGACTTAGTTCAACAAATATTTGTTAATCATGTATTTCATACATGGCATTATGATGTTGAATTAATTAAAAAGGTTGCTTCTGATAGTGGGAAAATGCTTAATTGCTGTGTTTGCAATTATACTTCAATGTTTATGGGGTTTTGTTGAATGAAGTGACTTAAGACTGCTTTCAAGGTACATAATTCATTTGTGTTACTGATATTTTTAGTTTAGATATTTTTTCTTTTTAGCATTACAATTGTATTTGCCATAATCTCATATTGGGATTTTATGTATGTATGGAGAGAGAATATTGTAAAATTATTGCTCTCTAAATGAGTATTATTTAAATCACATTCTTATTCATTTGCTAAAACATAGTTGGTTTGAGTTATTTCAGACTTTGAAAAATATCCTTCTTAGTCAAAGACCTGTGCATTTAAAAGGTTATAAGTAAGGAAAGATATAGAACAGATTGGGCATTTTATGGTTGTATCATAAATCAGAAGTTTAAAATATGACATCTTGTCTCCCCTCAAGTTCGGATGCTATGTTGTTTTTAAGTATCTGTCTTTTGAAAAATTATGGCATCAACTATTGATAGTCCAGTGTGTGACATTATTTATTGGATTTATGTTAATATTTATATATTAATTTCGATACACTTTTGTACTTTTCTTGATTTCAAGGGAATATATAAAGAAAATGAATGGGTATAGAAATTAAGAGAAAAAATGTGCAATGTTAATACTTGAGATTTTTCAGTTAATTATTTGTATTTTATTTGAAGAAGACATAGTTCATCAAATATTTAAAAGGAAAGCATTTTGCATAATGTTCCAAATTCAGTTTTAACTTGTTTTATATTTTGTGATTTTAGTTGTAAATATTCATTACGTGGCTTCTTTTCAGTATTAGTCACACTAAGAGATTAAGTAGAACAATGTGGCATTTTTATGTATACCAGACAGGAGAAAGAGGCATATATCAGAGCAAAATATGTGGAGAGAAAATTTGTGGATAAATATTCTATATCATCATCACCTCCTGATCAGGAAAAAAAGATTATCTCCAAAAGTTGTGAAGAAAAGAGGCTGAGCATTTCTAAATTCGGGCCAAGTGACCAAGGCAGAGCATCTTCTCTAAGTTCAGGTATTACAACTTGTTGTGTATATAAACATTTTCTTAAGTTGAAGGTGCTTTGTAACTGTAGATTATAGATTTTTTTAACACTATAAAATGTTTCTGTCTACATATTTTAAGGAAAATTGGATTTCTATGTCTTTAAAACAATTAAGTTTAAATAGTGTCTTGGTAACTCACATGTCTAGGTAATGTGTATATTCTAAGGAATAAAAATGCTTAAAATGCAAGGGGAGTTGGGAATTATAAATCTATCATGCTCAAAAGCCCTAAATATCTGATTAACCACCTAATATCCTTCCTATTTTTTTCCTCCTAAATTTTTCCCAGTAATGTTTTTTCCTGCCCTTTTCCCTTCTTACGGCCTGCTTTGTGCTTTGCTAACTTGCATGTCCCCAGTGGTTGCTGTAAATAGCGACGAGGCCAGGCGGGAGTCTCTGTTCTGTCCTGATGAGCTAGATTCACTCTTCTCCTACTTTGATACTTCTTCAAAACTACGTAGTAGTAAGTACTACTCTTGTGGAGCATTCCAAGTCTGTACCAGTGGTCATTGTGCTTGTGGCCATTTCTCTAGATGTTACCCATTGTCTCAGAATTACACATTACTTACAGTCACACAATAAATTAAGCTCTTTACCACCCCTGACACAGTATGGGGTAATGAGATTTGTTACAATTCTGAAAATAAGTTTATTTTTAGATTTTGTGGTTCACATTTTGATAAGCTAAGTGTTCAAATGCATTGAAATGGTATTACACGTATTCTACTGGTGGTGGCTAAGTTCACGTTGATGTGTCAGAGCTCATTTTAAAACCTTGTTTGTGGGAGGTTGTTTTCTAAATGACATGAACTTTAATCACTAGCTGATTTTTTATTTTAAAAAACAGTCAAAAGTAATGACAGTGGAATCCAGCAGAGCTCTGATGATGGAAGAGAATCTTTACCCTCCACAGTGTCAGCCAATAGTTTATATGAGCCTGGTGAGTTTTGGTGAAATTCAGTATTAATTGGTATTGTTTGCTGAAAAATAATATGGTAAAATGACTAGTATTGATTAAGTAGTTTCTATAGAAAGTAGTCCATAGGGAGAAGTAATACAAATGAGAAGCACCTATTTCTTTCTGTATTTGGCAGTTTTCTCCTAGCTATCCAGTCTTCTAACCCCTGTGATAACTGCAGAAGGTGCCTTGTCAGATGCTAAGGATAATTTTTAATATACAAGAACTGTATATCTTACTCTTCATTTCTTATTAGGAGAAAGAGGTCAGCAATTCCCTTCCCATTAGGTTATACTTCTGACTTGTGCTTTACTCCTAAGTTTTCGTTTCATGATTTCAGTGATTTTGGTCTTATAAAATACTCAGGATAGTAAACATTCTTCAAATTATTTGACCTGCCTGGAAATTATGATGGTATTGGGCTATCCTAGGAATAAAGGAGGGTTTGATCTAGTGGTAACATTCCTTAGGAATTATTACTACTGCCTCTGAGATCTTAAGTCCAGGCGTATAGGAATATACCTATTTTAATATAATACAAAGTAATTAACCTGCCTACTGGGTACTGGCAAGACCACATTGGTACTGAAATACCAGTTGGTGTCTTCATAAGAGAAGGTTGATTGGGGAGTGATTAGAGTATGGAAAGTAAGATAACTGTGAAAACCTCCAGCACCTCATTGTGTTAAATTAGTGGTTTTTTAAGTGAGAACATTCACAATGTGATATAAATAAGAGTTCATTTTTTAAAAAAATGTGGTGTGATACACATAACAAAAACTTTATCATCTTAACCAGTTTTTAAGTGTTTTGTTCAGTGACATTAAGTCTGTTCATATTGTTGTGCTGCCATCACCACTATCCATGCACAGAACATTTCATTTTATAAAACAGGCTTTCAACCCATATAACAAAACCTTCCTGTTTTCTCTCTCCCCATCAGGAGCTCATTTTTACTGATTTATTTGTCTTTGCTTTTCAGAGGGAGAAAGGCAAGATTCTTCTGTGTTTCTTGACTCTAAACATTTTAATCCAGGACTTCAGCTTTATAGAGCTTCTTATGAAAAAAATCTTCCTAAAATGGCTGAGGCTTTGGCTCATGGTGCAGACGTGAACTGGGCTAATTCCGAGGAAAACAAAGCAACGCCACTTATTCAAGCTGTATTAGGGGTATGAGTTCACATTGAGGTTTTCATTGGTAATATGATTTAAAAACTATAATTTGTTTTAAACATAGCTTTAGAATTATTTCTAGCTTTAAGAGATGGGTTGGAAAAATACATGAAGTAAGTAGTGGTTTCTGAGCATCACTTGATTACATGTAAGCTCAATTTTTTTCTTAGTGGAAGAAAATTCTGCTAATGAAAGAAGTATGTTTTGCTAGGGACAAATTGCAAATTGAAACCTTATTAGAATTAGTTCCTGGGAAGAAATAATACATAATTTTTGTGCTTTTGCTGGGGGTATTTTTATTTTTTGTGGAGAATGAATTAGACTATTAGAGTAAAAGTTTGAGTACTCTGTTTTTAATAGAAATATATAGTTTGCTTTTTGTACATTGTTATTTTCCTTTTTTTCTTTGTAAGGGCTCTTTGGTGACATGCGAGTTTCTCCTGCAGAATGGTGCTAATGTGAACCAAAGAGATGTACAAGGCCGGGGACCACTGCACCATGCCACTGTCTTGGGGCACACCGGGTAATCTACTAGCACCCACATATTTAAGTAGATTTTATTTGAAAAATTATTTTGAAATAGTGTCTCAGTTTTTCTTAGGTTCAGGCCCTTAGGTATAGTTTGTAAAGTTCTACTTTCCTATGACTTAACAATGAATTTGAAAATGGGACAAGACTTACTGTTACTTTTCAGGTATGAAAATTGCAAAACTTTGAACTTCACTTCTAGTCTATGTAGATAATTTTTAGTATTTAAAACTTACTGACA
The DNA here is from genome assembly GCA_004024925.1 of Scalopus aquaticus. Taxonomy (NCBI): domain Eukaryota; kingdom Metazoa; phylum Chordata; class Mammalia; order Eulipotyphla; family Talpidae; genus Scalopus; species Scalopus aquaticus. The sequence goes on along the minus strand of PVIJ01003944.1, from coordinate 13,307 downwards.
TTGTGGCTTAGCCAGACAACTTAAGTCTGTGTGTATTTGTGCATTTACTTATACATATGTACATAGCACACACATTTTGGGAGAATTTATAGCTGGAAATTTTAGTTCCCAAAGGGTGCTAAAGTAAAATTCTAAAGTAAATTCTTAAACTGTGGTATTGACATTGTAGCTTCTGGAGCAGTTGTTATGCTTCTAGAACAATAAAGCCTTGAAAATGAATTTCCTATTAAAGGATACAAATGAAGCAAGCAAAGTGTTAGTCTTGTATGAAAACTTTATGTCAAAGTTGGTTGTTTTTTTAATAAACCATCTCAGGATACTTAGTTCTTTTTTTTTTTTTTTTTGAGGTAACATTTGGTTCACAATATGTGATTTTTAGGAGTACAGCTTCACACCTCCATAAATGTATATACTACCATGGCTACTTCCAAAGGTCTAGTTACCATGTACCTTGATACATTTGACCCCTGCTACCTGTTCAGCCCACTCCTAACCCTTCCTCTCTGGTAATTGCCATTCTATTGTCAGAATTTAAGATACTCAACTCTTATTATCTTGCTAGCAAAAAGCTGGTTTTTAAAATGTTCATTTGTTGTGTCTATTTTTATTATAGCTTATTTTCTTTTTCTTTATCAGCAGAGATTCTGTTCAATAACTTCATCATAAAAGCTTTTCTACACTTAAAAATGATAGTATTCAACTTATCCTTGGTGTTTTTTTCTTTAATAATCATAATTCTTCCCATCTTACTTCATAGGTTCCATTTACTCTTGTATTTATTTTCTTTTGTAATTTTCATTTTTCAATTTCTTCAAGTTAAAAATGGCTATTTGTATAATACAGTAGAAACATTCCTATTCTTTGGCTATGGTGTATCATCAATTTATTATGATGTTAAGATCGCTGGGCTTCCTTCTTTTCCCAAAATGACCTTGTGTGGGTATTTATTCAAATTTAGATATCTGTGCACATATTTTTATGATTTTTTTTGAAGGTAGGGGCCATAATTTACACATCCCACTGTCGTATAATACCATTTTAAATATGAAAATACCTTGATATTGTAAAATGCTAATCTTGGTAAATTTTTATTAGTCAGTGTTCAGCAGATATTTATAGAATGAATCAAGAATTTCCTAATGAAAATGTCTTCTTTAAAATATTGCTTTTTAATTTTTAAAATGGATACTAATTTTTTATTTTACTGGCAATATCTGAAAAATACTGTTTGCTTAAATAGGCAGGTATGTTTATTCTTAAAACGAGGTGCCAATCAACACGCTACTGATGAAGAAGGGAAAGACCCTTTGAGTATAGCTGTGGAAGCAGCCAATGCTGATATAGTGACATTGTAAGTGTTTTCTTTTTACTTGATTATTTCCCATGTAACATATTATTTCTGCAGTGTCAACATGGAGTTTCATGTACCAGTGTGAATTTTAAACTTGGTTATGTACTCTATGGCATGTCCCTCTCTAAGCACATGAACTATATGAAGCAGTTTGTATACATGAACTCATTAGTTCGCACAACAATGATATGGAAAAAGTATTACTAATTTCATTTTATAAATAAGGAAACCATGTTACAGATAATTTGAGAAACTAATGAGTGGTGAACTGAAACCAAGAAATACCCATGTTCTTAGCCACTATTGTTATACTGCATTACCAGTAGGAATAGAAAGCCAGAGACTGCAGGGGTGAGGGCTGAACTCGTAGAGTAGCTGGCAATTATTAAGCCTTGAGAATTACAAAATTGTAAAGATGGCTGCATTGATGTTAGAGACTTTTGCAGTTGTATTGCCTTTGGACAGTGATACTTGGGGGACTGTTTATGCTTATTTTTTAAAAGAATTATTCAAAGAATATTCATAATTTTTAATAATTTATTTATATATATATATTTATATATATTCACTGTTCATCTCTGTACAATGTTTGCTTTCTCTTCTCAAGTGTAGTCTCCGTAAATTTCTCACTATCAATTCACCATAGTCAAATCACCATAGTCCCTTGTGCTCTTCTCTCCTTTGCAGAATTGCTCCGATTTTTAGTTGTCTGTTAATTTTGGTTTTTTATTTGTTATTATTTTTTTTTCCTGAACCCTTATTTGGTTCCTCTATATTCCTCCTATAAGTGAAACCATCTGATATTTTTCTTTTTCCTTTGGCTTATTTCACTGAGCATAATTCCTTCTAGCTCCATCCATGTTGCTGCGAATGAACAATATTCTTAATTTTAAGATAAGATAATTTAACAAACATTTACATATAATTTAATATGATCTGTTAAGGAATATTGAGGTCTTAATTTGATTTTCATCTTAGATCAGAGTTGTTTTTTAGACTTAAAATCTGGAAATGTGATTGTCACCTGTACTTCAGTATCATATAGGAAATCTTAAGCATGTATTGCATAAAGTCACTTATTCATTCTATTTTGTGCAGCATGAAGCCCAGAATTGTTGATCCGACTATAGGAATAAAGATAGTTCTATCCTCACTACAGTATCTCAGTCACTTAGAAAGAGAAACTCCCACATTGCCTTGAACTCCTGAATTCACACTAAGAATTCTTGACTAGCTGTCTATCACCTCTCCGTGACCCCTACCAATAAAAAAAAAAAAGTAGCAAAACACATGTCCTCAGTGCTCAATGTCTGTTCCTCCCAGAGGAGTTATTGTTATTATGCAGGCCATTACAGGAAAATTTAGATATTAAGTCATTGTAGATTTATAATTGGAGAAAGATAAATTATTAAAGGATAGATAGAAATGATTAAGAGAAATTAACCCTGGATGCAGATTCCCAGGCAATTCTTATAGTAATGATTCATCTTCCTTAAAAATATCTTTTCCTGGCCTCCCTGGTGGCACAATGAGTTAAGTGCCCTGCTGTGGAGCTGTTGGCAGCTGTGGCTTCCCACATGGCATGGCAGACCTCTCCTGCCTCACCTGCCTGCTGCTCCCTTCAGTAGTGTATTTCAGTCTATCTGCCTGTTCTGCTCCCCATTCTGTCTCTGGTGAATCCTCTACCCTTCCCATACCTTTGGCCTGCACCCCAGCTTGTATGCAATAATAAAAAATCTTAAAAAAAAAATTACAAAATTTTCTGCATTTTCTCATTTTACTTGGTGTGAGGATTTCAATTTCCCTTAGTAATTTTTGAAAATAGTTCTCTTCTCTGAAAAGTCCAGATACCAAAGCTGGAACTTCTGATGCTATTTTTCATACACACAGGGGTTAAGAAAGAAGATGAAGAGAATTGTAGTACTTTGGGAATGTGAAAAATCCATTTAGATGCTGTAGTTGCCAGAGAGCATATTAACTTTTTTTTGATTTATTTTTTTGCATGGAAGAGCTGGTATGTAGGCCGGGGGTGCAGGGGGTGAGAGGATTCACCAGTGACAGAGTGGAAACAGATCAGGCAGACCTGCTGAAATGCACTACTTAGGGGAGCAGCAGTTGAGAGAGGAGAGTTCTGCTGTGCCATATGTGGGTAGCTCCCTGGCTGGCATTCGAACTCAGGCCTTAGTGGTAATAGCACTGAGACTTAGCCCCTCGGCCACCAGGGAGGCCCACCAGAGAGAGCTTATTAGAAGAAGGGGATGGAAATCCAGGAGGGCAGTGAGTGATGACCAACATTATAGGTAAGCAGTACATGGTAGGAGAGGAGTACCAAAGGCAACATTTGCCTGTCTAAAAAGATTGTTTAAAGTGAATAATTAAATGGGAGGAAATTCTTGTCTTCTTAGTCCAATCTACATCCCTTCCTACTGCCAGGTTGAATAACCCAAAAAAGATGTATAACCAATATTGTATATATAGCTTGGTATATGGTGTATGAAAACCTACACTTGTTTTTATAATGCTTATATATTATAAAGTATATAAAAGTATATTCCCAGTATTTAGAGATAACACACACTCTTTAAATATGTTTGGAACTATCTCACTTCAGGGTGAACCAGCATGTACTTTGGCTCTTATTCCCATAGTGTAGAATCAATAATTTCAGCAGTGAGCAGTTAAAATTTGATGAGTTATAGTAGAAACTAGGAACTCTCTGGAGCCTGGAGGAAGCAAGCTGCTGGAGGTGTTGAAAGGATCCTAAGATGCACTTGTTAGAAATCTTTTGCTGACTTCTCTCATGAGCATTGCATAAACTATAGTGGTTTTTTTTTGTATCTCAGATTGCTTGGTTTGATTAAAATTTCATTTATTTTTGTGGCAAATATGATAAAGGAAAAATTACATCAGTGCATGTTTTACCTGTTTATATAATTCATTAGTTTGTGAGTATTTATATTGTATAACTTCATCTAAAAATAATTTTATTTAATTTTAGGTTACGTTTAGCAAGAATGAATGAAGAGATGCGGGAATCAGAAGGACTTTATGGACAGCCAGGTCAATATTCCACTAATAACCATACTGAAATGCAGTATAAGAAATGCATTCAGGAATTTATCAGTTTACAATTGGAAGATTCATAGTTCCTTAGCTAACTAACTTAATACTATAGAATTTTTATAACTTGTATATTGTGAATTGCTAGTATGTACTGTACTTATTGAATCCTTGGGGGTTGCTAACTTCTGGGTCTTTAAAATTCTATAACTATTCCTATTACAGTACACATTTACCTGCTCTATTTAACTCTGGCTGCTGATTTCTCTATCTGCCGTACAGATGTCTTCCATATACATTCCAGTGAAGTGAATGGAATGATAACGTGTCTTTATACATTTACAGCAGCGCAATAGTCATTTTCTTTTTGTAATTCTCTTTATCAAGTGACTATAACAATATTATTTTTTTTTTGTTATTCAGGGAATTTCTATAAATTGTGTTCAGGGAAAAAAAATCACCATGTGTTTGGCATATAAAAAGTATGGAAAATCCCTAGAAGTTGATTGAATTAGAGTTTTGCACTCTGATCTAAAAATGAGTTGAAGGTTTAAAAATAAAATTTACTGTAGGCGAAAAAGTCCATAAGGGGAATGGAATTAATTTAAAAGGTAGAGGAAAAGATTCTCATTTTATCTTGTAGATTTGCCCCAAGCAGTTGTACAATACCTGTTGGATAAATAGAAGTATTAGAGCTGTATTTTGTGAACCTGATGGCAAAGTACACTAACTAGAAAAATCTCAACTCATGATCAGCTCAAGTCTCATTTTCCATAACTTTCACCTTTGAGTTAAGATGTCAAGAAAAGGAACAAAAGTTGCCGATCAGATTCCTTTATTGAACACGTTCTAATTAGACAGTCTTCACAAAGAAGTGATTGTGATTATTGGATCTCCCATTTCATGAATAGAGTATATGAATTACTAATTTAACTGTTGAATTTATAGACATTAGTAAAACTTTTCAGGAATTCATAACTAAAATACTTGAGAATGTTCAGTTTGCAATGAGTATGTTTTTTTTCAATGAATATTAATATATTATTTTAAAGTGGCTTGCTAATATATTCTTTAAATATGTTTTGAATTTCTGTGCTTTATGTTTGCTTTCAGTCATTTTTATTTATATTAATATATAATTAATATAAATATGGGACCATTTCTCAGAGGACTGTACTTACTGCTTATTTTTGGTCTAATTTAATAGGGAACAAGTAAGAACTTTGAGAATAGAGGCACTTCAGCTAGATACTTCTAGAGTGTCCCACTTTAATCCTATGGATCATACAATACTGCTGAGTCATGATTTACCAAGATGTAAGAGTGCTGATTAAGGGTGAAGTGTCAGCATTAGTTCTGAACTTCACCTGTTTGTTTTAAACTTGAATGTTAGATTTTAAACAGGTTATAATTTTGTAACAGATATACTTAAGTGATAGTATTACTGGCCATTTTTGAGGCCTTTGTGTTTAAGCACTTTAAAATAAAAATTATTTAAAGGTTATGAACCGATATTTGTGAGGTAAGAGGGAACATTAAGATTTTTACATTAAATAATTTTTCCCCCTGAAATTTTAAACCTCAATGTTCGGTCAGTTCTCTTTCCTGAAGGTTTTGCTGATGAAGTTATACCTAGCTGGTTAGCCACAAGCTCAGTGGCAAACATTGACTTCTCGCTGCAGTTGGGAAGCTTGAAAGGGCAGGGCCTGTATGTTCTTGCAGACTCTAATTCTAGTAAGATTGCTTGGAGTTCTGCGTCCACCATTTAAGAACATTGAAATGCCACTTCACTGTCATTTTATGAATATGTGTATGAGTATAAACTTCTTTTCATCAGTAGAAAAATAGATTTTTTTCCAGTTTATTTGAATAAAAAATTGGGGAACGAAAGTCTAATTTTAAGAGGTCCAAGCATTCTCAAATTTAGGTTGAGTCTTAAAAAATAGAACAGAATTCTGGAAATTGTATATTATCAGAATAAAAAGATTTTGATCTATTTGAGGATCATCTTGATATTAATTAGATTTTTGACTTATTTAGAGGGTTTCAATTAAAGCAGAATGATTCTATGCTTATAATTGTAACATGGTGAAATGGTGCAGAAATTGCTTTCTGACTATTTTTTTCTTTTATAAGCCTTTGGTGAGCAGATATGTTTGCTCAGGCAGCAGGTCTTTATTTTTGCCTCTGCTTTTCATTGTAAATTTTTCTCTCATGGAGTTTGTTGGTTGATTGTTTTATTTTGCTCCTTTTTTTTTGCCTAGCAGTAGAAGGAACACCCTCAGAATTTTGGATAATTTTAAAATGCAGTTATTTTCAATATTTTGATAATGAAGATTCCTACCATTTAAAAGACTGAGATACAATCTTTGGCAATCATGGACCCATTTATAAGAAACTCAACTTCTGAACTTTTATCTCCAACTCTAAGGACCTGTGACTCCCTATTTTATGCAAGGCTATGTAAGAGCACACATTTCCTAAAGAAAAAGATGTATCCATCTTTATCAATTTCTACAACTTTAAGAGAACTGGGTGTGTGAGTGAAATATGCCCTACTCTCAATTGTTGGAAACCCTTTTGGTGGTTTCCACACTCTCTGGCTCTATACTCCGCTTGCTTGTTGACGGTTTCTCAGCCTGTTCAAAATCACAGCTTTAATGAGCCGCTACTGGTTATATGAGTATGTTGCTGGCAAAAGTTTGACCACTGGTCTAATTAGGAAGGAAGCTGTAACCAACCCTGAAGTGGCAGAATTGTGCACATGATCCTCTGGGGTGGGTTCTCACATGCTGCCATCTCTTTGAGGGGAGTACATTTCAAGAGCAAAATCTTGGATCATCAGAATGCTGTTGCAATGGATATCCTGACTACCAAAAATCAAAAACTATTTTAAACTGTCAGTGGAATAGGTAGCAGTCCACATTTCAAAAACTCAGAATTGTCCAGGCACACAGAAAAGTTAACTTTCTAAAGAGAAAAAGAATGTGATTAAGTAATTTAAAGTATAAATGTTGGCTGATTAGTTTTTACCTTTTATAATAAACTGTTAAATGTGCTTCAAAAAACTTGCTAGGGCAACATATTGGGTTCTTTATTGTACTCCAGTGTAGACAAGTTATATTTGGCTTGGGAAAATTTTAATGATTGAAATTATACATAAAATTTAAAGAATCACATTGAAGTTTAATTTGTTAAATATATTAAATATTGTAGTCACTATTGTTGTTGTAATGTTTGCCCTAACAACATATTTTGAGGTCTAAGAAAGATATTATATTGGTAGTCCATTAATGTTTTGTTAGAAAGTGAATGTTAACAAGAAGTTGTGTGTGTGTGTGTGTGTGTGTGTGTGTGTGTGTGTGTGTGTGAGAGAGAGAGAGAGAGAGAGCGCACAAGAGAGCGTGAAGGTGAGACTTCTTTTGCATTGTATTAACCTTTTAAAAACTGTATTCAGACAGTGAAACAAATGATTAGTGTAGCACCAACACTTTCCTTCAAGGAAATATTTAAATTCAATGAATAAAAGATCTTATAATGTGTTTTGCATGGTACAATGGTTCTACTAAAATGTACTTGTGTAATAGATACTAGGTGATTTAAAAGCAAAAACTGGAATACCACAAAAAAAAATCTCACAGCTTGTTATAAAAAATATGCATTGCTAATAGTAGAAGCCATATATTGCCATTGTACTATTGTAATACTTAAGAATGCTCATTTGGTGCTATCTGTAAACTATTTGGCATTAGCATCTGCTAGATCCTTCTTCCTATTTCTTCTTGAATGTATAATGTGTGCCTTTTAAGTTACTTCTGGTGTTGAATGGTAAAAATCAGTGTGGTATTTTTGTATTATAATCTGCACTTTACACTTTCTTGGGAAGTAAAATACAGACTCTCCAGTTTAAATGGTATTTTAAAAATATAATGTTTACAATAAATATTTTAAATATTTTAATTCAACATCTAAAAACAAAAAAAATTAAAATTTTGTATGGTTTGTTGTTATTTAATGTCTCTTTTTAGTTTCTATCTTTTAGAATGGCTGAAAATGGGACTAGATTGTAATTTGTCTTTTAAAGTGGGAGGGAACTTTTAAGGAATCTTGGGTATAATTGGATTGTTTTACCAGTTGTCCTAGCATATCAACCTTTATTTTGACTGTTTTAATGACAGTAATGGGTTGGAAGTTACTCTTAGTCACCATATTAAGATTCTCTTATTACTGTATTATTTTCTTTTTAAAGTAGATTGATTCAGGTCATGAGGAAATTTCCAGGGCTAAATGAAAACTGTATAGATTTGAATAACTTGCTTTTTACATAGACTAAACATTAACAATGACTAGATATTAAAAGTATTAAATAATTTTTATTGAAAATCTTGAATTGTGCTGTTAGACCTTTTTATTATCTTTATCCCCTTCTCCCAACTTTTTTCTAGTGCTTTAGCTTTTAGTGTGAGATCTATTGCCTCAAAATATTTGCTTTATAAAAGCTGACAAAACTTACTGCATTATTAACACCATTTGTAGCAATGAGTTTGTAATAAGATGGATGCAAGGTATCTGATGAGAAATAATTATAAAACCATATTGCAAGAATAAATATATCAAACAGTATTTGACAGTCTAAATATTGAGAACAGAATCATGCCAAGATTCTGTATAAAGCTAATGTTTAATAGGAAGCATTCGTAATGAATGATTCACCTTGAAAATAAGATTTTACTTTATACAGATCCTTTTTAAGAAGTTAATCTGTATGTGTATGTATGTAGATTTCCGTAGCAAGAAAATCTGTATTCAACCTGCTGTATCAGTATCTCTAATTCTCTTAAGTATGTTTATATGTATATGTAGATATGTATTACTCTGATTTTACAGATGTTTTTGATTTTTAATCCCATTTTGTCATAACATACTTGTTCATATGACCTAGTTAAAAAAAAAACTTGGGACTAAATGTGAAACTTTTTAGTCATTTTTTAGATTTTATCATCTTATAAATTTAGTAAGCTGTGGATTAGTTGCATTAGTTTCAGTTAAGCATTAAAATTTGAGTATAGAATTGCTTTTCACATGCTATTCAAATTAAAATATCTTTTAATTGAAAGATAATATTAAATAGGAGGATTTTCCCCCACTTGATTATCGTTTTGTCTTGGTAATAACTTGCATCCATCAGAGCATTAGTATTTGTTTATGATCTTTTCTTTTGGCCTTGATCAAAGGAAATACTTATTTAAAGAATGCCTTGTTTACTTTACCTCATTTAAAATAACTTTTATTTCTCATGTGTTAATAAATGTATTTCTTTACATTGCTTTAAAACACTTGCTCTTTGCTCTTTTCTAACTCTGAACTTTCCTCTGTGGCTGCATCTGAGGTGCTTTTTTCAGGTATAGTTTTTTCTTTCAATATATACTTTTCACGTACTAATATTTATTTGGTCTTTTTTTCTTCAAACAATGCTCATCTGAACAAATTTTTAACATGACAATTACAAAATTGTTACTAGCCATAAGACGAATGTTGTTTATTAATACTTTAATTGTATATATTTTAAAAAGTGTCCTTACTTTACTTTCATACAGGTGATGAAACTTACCAGGATATTTTTCGTGATTTTTCCCAAATGGCATCTAATAATCCAGAGAAACTAAATCGTTTCCAGCAAGATTCACAGAAATTCTGAATGTTTCTTAAGAAGGGGAAAATATTAAATTTGATCATCCCTTAGTGTGTACATCTGAAAACTCAAATTTTTACTACTTTAATTCTACTTCCTTAATTTTAGTAGATACTGAGTGGTTTAGAAGAAAGGTACCCATTTGTCGATATTTTTATAAAGTAAAACATAGATCTCTAGTAGTTGGGAGAGAAGCTTATTTTAGAATCTCTTATTAAAAAAAAAAAACCTGTTTAAAGAGCTGGTTTAGCTAGGTTTAGGCCTTCTGTAGATTAAAAGATGCTAAGAGTTTAGACAATATTTCTTCTTTTGCCAGTGGATGGTAGCATAGAATTTTTTTTTTTTAATCATTCAGTCAAGCATGTCTGCATCAAGTGGGAGCCGACTGTTGGTGCAGGAAGATTTTTTGTTTTTATTTTTTGTAGCTTAGCTATTAATAGACATTACATTTAATTGTTAGAACTAGAGAATATGTTTATCCCATTGCTCATTAATGCAGTTATACTCCTTATATGCCTGGTTACTGTCCAGTACTTTTACATACATACAGTGGTCAATAGGTAGACATAATTCAGCCCTTTAGATTTGTTCCATATATGGAGCAAAAAGAAGCCCTTTTAACTTTGAAGAATCAAAATAACCTCATTTATAGAAGTTGTAGTTCTTTGTTGTTGGGCTGATTTTCTAAAACCTTTACAAATTTATTGATGTAAATAAAACTGTTTCAAAGGTTACTTGAATGTTGCAAAATTATGCTTTCATCAAAATGTAACTTTCAAAGGAGAATTTGATTTATAAAATGGAATGTAGAGCATTTTTATATTTGAAATTTATTTCAAGATACATTTTTACTATTGCTTCTAGTGAAAGAAAAACCACTCTGTAAAAGGAGAAAAGAAAACCCACATTTTTCTTAGCTTATACTAAAATAATACAGCAATAAATTGCTTTTTAATTTTTCCAACATCCTGTGTGCTTCTTGTACACAGTGTATATATTTTTAAATTATACATAGCATCTGTATAGTTTTACTATTTGGTTATATGAATCACAGGCCCTTGAATTGCAAAATATTATATAATTTTTTTATCATGATATACTACAATTAATCTGATTCCATCTTTGATTGACATTTTGTCAGGAGTATAAAATACTGAAATAATTTGCCTTATGGTTTCATTCTAATATTATCAACAATTAAGTTTAATCTTTTAAAGTTATAAACATCATATTCTCAGTTTCTAAATAAGAGATTTAAGATTTTTGTTGTCTAATACATTGAGAAATTATATTTTTATCTTATAAGTAGATTTTTATAAATAAAATATCAAGACAGAATCTGGCTAAATATCAATTATAATGAAATTTACATTACAGAAAATGTTCCATATTTGGCCAAATTGCATGCATATAATGCTTATTTAGTAATAATCACTGTAATTTAGATAAGGGTAAAATATATTTATGAATTATTTCTAAGGAAATGCTAACTTTGAAAGCCTTGTACTTTACAACAATAACTAGAACATTAAACCTTTCCTGTTTCACCTTAAAGTCATGTGGCTTTGGAAAAGTCTGATATGTGACATTTTTATTAGCATATACTTTGAAATGAATGATCTAAAAAAGTTCAAGGATAAGGAAATATATTAAAAACAAACCAACAAATACAAAGAGAAAAGGAGAGCCTCAATTTACCTTTGTAGTGCCTATTCTTGTTTAATCCTAGGACCTTATGCCTAAAGCTCCTAACCTTTATCCTAGGAAACCTAGGCAGTTCTTTTGGACCCAGCCTTTGGTGCTTCATATCATCTCTGCGGTCTCTTAAGTGTAAAGGCAATTCTGTTTGACATTCATATCTCCTATAGCTTTAATCATGAGTTGTTAATGTGGAGGTAATTGGTATCTGTTTAAATGTAATGGTTAGAGATGTATTTGAAGTGCACTAAAGAGGATCATGGTTCTGAATAACTTCAGAAAAAGGTAAATCTTTAACAGTACAAGAAGCCTGACAATACAAAAACACATTTCTCTGGCAGAATTTCTTGAATAAGCTAAAAACCCAACTTGAATTAAATTTGGCAGAAATGAGATAATAAGCAGCAAGGCTTTAAAAGTCAGCTATTAGGTAGTAGTTACAAAGTAGTTAAGCTCTTATCAAGGTGAATTTAGCTGTCAACTCATAGCTTTTATTTAGTATGTAACAAATCTGAGTTTTATTATGCTGTGAATTCTTCAATGCATTATGAGAAATTAATGTAAACGCCGTTCATTGTATTTTTGGGCTTCATAAATCAATGTTATTGCCCATTGTTTTCTATCCTTAACTGATCTTTGTTTCTGACTCCTTATCATTATTCTGTCAGCTCACTATCATTAGCTTATAACTTAAAATTTAGACTAATATCCAAATAAGAATAGAGTACTCTGAAGAGTTCATAAAAATGCAATTTCGTGTGAGAACTAGACTAAAGGTAATTGAGTAGTTATTTACAGTATTTCATTGTAACAGTATGTTTAATATTTCTGAGGTTTGGAAAATTCCCTTTGGTACAAACCTTTAGAAATTGTGAAATTTGCAGTGATTGTGAAATTTCACTATATGACATTGGTTTGCCTGTATTGGTCTTCACTGTAAATTTGTGTTTACTTTCCAAAACACATCAATTTAATTTGGCATATGTGCTTTGGTTTTTCATTTTGGCAAAAAGAAAAAAGAAAGAGAAAAAAATGAAAAAAAGTTTGTGAAATGTTAAGCAGTATTTTAAAAATATAATCTTACACATGTAAAGTGTGGTTACAATAAACCAAATTGCATTTAAGACTAAATTTACTACCCATTCTGAATAACAACACATTCCCATATCACTCTTAATATGGTCAAACTAACCTTTCTGTTTGATAACACTTTTGATCATGGACATGAGCTGGGAAAATGATATATTTTTATAGAACTGTAACTGCAGAATATCTTCAGACCTGTATGATAGAGTGGAAGGAGCACTGACAAGTAGTTACTACCCTTTTTAGATTCAGAGTTACAAAGAGTGGACTGGAACAAGGCAGAACGGTAACATCACTTTGTATACTATTCTGCTGCTCACAGTGTACTCTTGACATTCTTATCTCAGTTGATTCTCCTAGTCGGACTCATGAGATCTTAATGTAAGAGTTCCAGCATTGTCTCTTGAATGATCTTAGGTT